>WNHD01001824.1:0-19352 GCA_011057455.1 Ganaspis sp. Gsp50 | reverse complement strand
CAGTTTATAATGATCGAGATTTGTCGCCTAACAAAAATAATAATTAATCAGTTTATAATAATAATAAATGTTTCTAATCGAGGATAAAAAACGATTCAAGCATTATATCTGTTTATAAAAATAATAGCAAATGTTTCTAATATTTCATTAATAGGAATAATTATTTTACTTGAAGTGAATTAAATTACTTCTATTAGAATGATTAATTTATCACTCGGTGGTAATAGCATTAGTAGGGAAAATTACCAAATAAGTACAAATTATCAAATTATTATCAAATAAGTCAAATAAATAAAATATCATTTATTTTAATCTTTCAACGACGGCTCCGTCCTCATCAAAACTAAAAATTTGATTTAAAGAGAACTTCTTTTAAAATACAAAAAATATAACCAGATATTAAATAATTTATAAAAATATAATAATAAATACCGATTATAACTATTTACCGATTAATCAATGACAAGGTAATAAATGAGTTTGCATTTTAAGCAAGAATTATTAAAAATATTAAGAATGTGTAAATAAAATTATTAAATTAAAAACAACGGATAGAAACGTATTGATAATTTTGCCTACTTATAAATTATTTCTGAAGAGAAATAATTTGAAGAGAACCTTTTCAAAGTATATAAATCATTGTACATAAAAAGCGTTCCGTTTATTAAATCTTTTGAAATTAAGAAACAATTTTTCATTTGTACGAAAACAATCATTTAGTTATTGTTTAAAAGTAAATTTTTATTGTAAAAAATACCGAACAAAATCAATAATCTGCCCAAGCGTTACTTTATAGATGAAAGTTGAATGAACGACCCTGCAATATAACTCAAGATCCAAAATTGGAACGAATCTCTGAGGAATGATTCACCGACGTTATCCATAAACTGAATCTGCACTGCTATTTGTCCTGAGACAAACGATAGCAATTTAAATTGCAATAACAAAAGAAACAAATACTGATCTAGGCATACCATCAAATGCAAATAAGTTAGAGATGCATCAATCGCAAACCAGTTTTAATAAAAAATCAAATCAAAATTAGAACATATTAATACTAGGTCTGTATGTACTTTTGAAATTTAATAGAAAATCAAATCAAAATTAGAACATATTAATACTGGGTCTGCATGTACTTTTGAATTTTAAAGTGTTTAGAAAGTAAGCACTCAGAAAAAAGTTTCTTTTGATTTAAATAAATTACTTTCTTTGACTTTTCTGATTTGAATCAAAGAAATTTCTTTTTAAATCAAAAAAGGTTTCTTTAAATCAAATAAAATTTCTTTGATTCAAAGAAATTTCTGCATTAAATCAAAGAAATTCTAGTATTGATATACGGTCAAAGAAATATCTTTTTGAATTAAAGGCATAAATTTGTTTCAAACAAAAAAAATTTTTTTAAATGAAAGAAAATTGAAATTTGAATCAAAGATACAAGTCAAAGAAAGTTATTTCTTTAAATCAAAAGATATTTTTTTCTCAGTGAGATTGAAAATTAATGATATTCATCTAGATATGAAATTTGGTATACCTACTGAAATAAAGATGTGCAAATCATAATACTGACATTTGCTACTTTTTTCGCTTACAAAAAACAAAAAGTCAAATTTTTGTTTGCTTTATCAATATGTTATAGTATTTATTTACTAATAACTTCATATAGAAGATAAAGCAAAATAGAATCTTTAGAAGTTGTAAATAAATATTTAACAAATTTAAAAACATCAAAAATTTTCTTCATTTTTCATAAATAAAAAAAAAACGTTGCAAACTTCAGCGTCTTTACGAATCCGGAATTTTTGGCCTCGAATTAAACCCAATCCGATAAAAGCTTTTCAAATCACATCAAATCTGTTAAAAAATTTTCAAATCGAATCGAATCTGTTAAATTTTTTAATCGAATCTGTTAAATTTTCGAATCTAATAGAATCTGTTAAAAAAATTTCGAATCGAATATGTTAAAAATTATTTTAAAACATGTTTTTGGTGTTGTACCTATGTTAAAAATTGTTTGAATTGAATCAGGTATGATTCGAATGTTATTCATTTACTTCGAATCAATTGTTTAATTCTTTATAAATACAGATCTAATAAATAGTATATATTCTTGATAAATACATAAAAAAACTTGTCCTTTGTTAGTTTTTAACAAAACGGAAGAGATCTAATAGTAATTTCAAAATCAATACTTGATCACTAAATCTAAAATTTTTAGAAATGGAAAACATTTTTAAAGGTCGATTCAAATTTGAGTCACATTGATTCGAAATCTTCGAATAGTGTGATTTCGAACCTTAGCAATTCGGATTTAAATCGAATTGAATTTTGCTGATTCGATTCGAATTCGAACTTATTCGCATATCTCACAATTTTTACTAAATTTTCCAACATTTTTAAAGCAAATAAAGTTCCAAACGTTCAAATGAATGAAATTTCTATTCTTCTATTTTTAAAAATTCAGGATACATTATTATTGGGATACATTATACATACATAATATTACATAACAATTATTAACTCTTATTTTTTAATATTTAAAAATTATTTTAAAAAAATAACATTTTGTTCAAATGAACGTTCCGAACTTTAGAAATATTAATTTTTAATGTCGCTGAAATGAGCAGTTTTTTTTTCGTTTACGGAAAATAGAAAAGCAATCTTTTTGTAAATGTTATAAATATTTGTGTATATATTTTGTATATCTTTTTTTTTAGATGTATACATCTTCTACCATGCTTTACTTTTTTACAAAATTGATAAAGAAATAGTGGAACAATTAGTAAACAAAAAATTTCCTTTTTAGTTTTTTATAAACGAAAAAAAACGTTGCAAACTTCAATATCATAAATTTTAACCACTCGTAAAAATTATGGAAAAAAATTAATGAAGAGAATTAATGGAAGAATTAAGAATTAATGGAAAAGTTAGAGAAATCTGGTAAAAATTGTAAAATAGCACGATAAAATTCAGAATGTCTCTCACTAACATTTATGACTCTTTTAAAAGCAACAACACATGAATATTCACCAAAATTTTCCTTTCTTGAACATAAATCAAATCACAAAATTTGTTGTATCTTTTTGATGGTACACCCTCAAGAATTTCATTCCATTTCCTAGTAAACTACTTTGCTTGTCTTAGCCAAACGTTCAACAACATTCCTTGCCAATTGGAATTTTTAGAATACCGGATTGCTAAATGAAAAGAATTCCGGTTCTAACGAAACAAGTGTACATATTTGAAGTTGCTTTACTGGTTAAAAGACCAAGTGATGAAACAGAGCGACGCAACAGGTCGTGAAGAATTAGTACAGGAATTATCTCTCAGGTTATGAAGTAATAATAGGGCGGATATAAAGAGTGCAAATGCAGCAGCTGACATGGCAATACCATAAATTTGTTAATCGACTTGCTCGTGAAGAGAACTGCCATGTTTAGTGGATCGGACCAGCTGGCACATTGTTAGCTATACATATATCATTGCTCTTGAGAATGCACTCGAGACGAGAGGGTTTGGGCATCTCTGGAATCAAGAAGCATCGTCGAGACTGCGCCAGCTCAAGGTGATTTTAACCTCAGAACTGTCGTAAATAATCGTTACATACGACAACAATGTGTCTAACTGCCTATTTTGTATCATCCCTTGATAAACAGATATCTTGATAAACCGAGAGGAGCGAATTGAGTACCATCTTGCAAAAAATTGCAAAATGTTGCCTCTGGTTGTTTATTAATTTTTGGAATAAAAATATGAATGTAGACTTTGAGGTAGAAAAAGGTAGACAATAATTAAAGATAAAAAGAATCATTATTTTTCATCGAAAATGGAAGAGAGAGTCTTGATGTTGAACCTACGCTTTCTCGAGTGACCGTTATCATCTAAAATCGTCTATTTATGTGTATAGTATGTGTCAGTCCAATTGTCTAGAAATGGATTTTCAGGGTTTCTACAAATTTCTCTTTACAAAATTTCATGATTTCCATGAGAAAAATAAAAAACCCTGGTAGTTTTTAATATAGTTTTAAGTCAAAAATGAATTTTTCAATATTTTGTAAGAATTTAAATTACTTTTAAATAATGAATGTTTTTTTAAAAATAATTTTCTATAAAAAATTAAATTATTTAAGATCATTATTATTAATTATAAAACCATTTTAAGTATTTTAAAGTATTTTTAAATATTTTGAAGTATTTTTAAATATTTTGGAGTATCTTTAAATATTTTAAAGTATTTTTAAATATTTTGAAGTATTTTGAAAGAGTCTAATAAAGTATAATAATACTTTTAAAATATTAGAAAGACCATTTTATTTAATACTTGAAATACTAACATTTCTAAACACTTTGAAGTCTCTTTAAGTATTTTGAAGTGTTTTTATTGTCTCTTTTTATTTTTTTTTTAAATATTAAAAAAACACTTTATTTAATACTTGAAATACTAATATTTTTAAATACTTTGAAATACCTATTTAGAAGTCTTGTAAAGTATTTAAAAGAAATATAAAGGATTTTGAATTAATTTAATGTATTTTAAAGTGATTTTAATTAATTTAAATAATTATATATTGAAATATTTTGGAAGTTTTTTTTAAGTGTTTCAAAATATTTTTAAGTATTGGGAAGTATTTGAAAACAGCTTAAAGTAATTTTTAG
Organism: Ganaspis sp. Gsp50; assembly: GCA_011057455.1. NCBI lineage: Eukaryota > Metazoa > Arthropoda > Insecta > Hymenoptera > Figitidae > Ganaspis > Ganaspis sp. Gsp50. The sequence continues at coordinate 14,699 of WNHD01001824.1, read as the reverse complement.
TATATTCAAATATTTTGAAATATTTTTAAGTATTTTTAAATATTTTGAAGTATTAGGAAGTATTTGAAAACATTTTAAGTCATTTTCTGTGTTTTTAAATATTTTTAAGTAGTATGAAGTACCTATCTTAAAGTATTTTAAAATGGTTTTAAGTATTTAGAAATAATTCCAAGACATTTTAACTTTTAAATATTTTGAAGTTTTTTTTTGTAAAAAAAAAAGTATAAAACTTTGGTAAAACTTGATAAACATCATAAAGTAAAAAAAAAAATAAATAAAAAAATCCATGGTATAAATGAAAATCTCATGAAATTTCCATGATTCCATGGGGAATAATTAAATTCCTTGAAATTTCCATGATTCCATGAGGAATAATTAAATTCCTTGAGATTTCCATGATTCCATGAGGAATAATTAAATTCCATGAGATTTCCATGATTCCATGATTCCATGAGGAATAATTAAATTCCATGAGAATTCCAAGTTTTCCATGTTTTCCAGAGTTGTAGAAACCATTTTGCAACGTTCTTTTCGTTTACGAAAAATTGAAAAACAAAATTTTCTTCCCTTAATCATTGCTGCAGTACATATTTATTTACCATCTTTGTAAAAAGATAAGGCAAAACAGAATCTTCAGTTTAAAAAAAAAGAAACTTTAATTTAATAAACTAGAATTTTTACTTTAATAAAATATTTGAAAAATTTACAATAGCTAAAATTCGTTTCTTCTTTTTGTAAACGAAAAAAATTTTGCTACACGGAATAAAATGTGAATAACGTAAACTAACAATATTTTTGAATATTACTAATATAGAGAATATAGAATTAAAATTGCTGGTTTATTTTTATTAAATAAATGGTTTATTTTTATTAAATATGTCGAGTTAAATGTTTAACTATTTTATACGAATATTTAATTATTTTATCCGAAGTCTTTTAACCATGTAACATCAGTGTTACAATTTAGATTCTTTTTATAGAGCTAGAGTGAACAAAAATTAGCGTAGGTGGTGTTAAATGCTTAAAAAATAAACTAAACAAACTGAGGTGAACTCATTATTCTTCCTTTCATATTTTCAGGGCAAGTTTTAGAATAAAATTATTAATAGTTTTGGTCGTTGAACCTGTATGAGCATTACCACACCTTAATTTTGTGATTAAACTAAATCCAACTCCACCCTTATTGTCTGAATGTTATTTTGTCATCACACTGACGAAATTTAGTTATTTTACCAGAAATGTATCAAATAAAGCGCAATATTTTATTGTTTAAAATAATGAAAATGTTCTTTTGTTTAATACGACTTTTGTTGACATTTCATAATACAAAATTAAACAAATATCAATCGGGAACAATGTTAAAAACATTTTTTTAAATTGCCTGATATATTTCCTACATAGGTTGTTGAACTGTAGTTTAAAAAAATGAACTGTTTTATATGTTAAAAGTGTTATGTTATGTCATGTTTTTTTTATCTTCATACATTTTTATATGAAGAGATAAATCAATAACTTCATTTGAGAGAAAATTAGATTATTAATTATTTTTATCAATAACGAATGTTTAACAAGAATTTCAATTTATAAAATGTTATGTTATGTTTCAATTTAACAAAAAAAAGTTAAAATATTTAAAAGAATGTGAACACAATTTTTTATTAACTAAAGTGACATTTTTAGTCACTTTTTTTTTAGTAGAACGCTAATTGGAACATTCGTCAAATTGTTTTCGGTCAAAAATCTATTAAAAAATATATAAAAGTTGTCTGTTAATTTTCAACCTTTTAATTCTTGGATGTCTCCTATTTGAAATCGATAAATTTCCCTCTTTTTGAAAACAAAGATACCAGTCTATTTTAACAACTATTACTCTCTAAATTTCAATTAATAATCAGTCCTCGACTAATTTCAATTAAAACAATTTTTCGTTAACTTTTATCAAATTTTCACTATTTTATTCAGTAGTTCTAAATCTTATAATCTTATATAAACTTACTATTTTAAAACTAGTAAAATGTTATTTAAAACTAGTGAAAAGTTAATTAAAAACAGTCAAAATTACTAAATAAAATTTGTGTACGACTTTTTACTAATTCAAATTTAGAAAGCAGTTTTTTTACTCACTTTATCATTATGAAAATAAAAAAAAAATTCAAATAGTCTCTGTTCATTTCCGAATGTCAAAATTACCCTAAAAATTATTAATTTTAATTCATCACGGTCCATTACGATTCCCGGATATTTTTCGATTATCCCTAAATTTAAATAAATTTCTAACTTTGTACGATATTTTAATTTCATTATACAATGCATTTAAAAACAATTCAAGTAATGTCTATTTTAATATTTCTTTGAATACGTTAAACACTTTTTGTATCAATTTTTGTCACTATTAAAAATGGCAATTTTGTCTTTATACAATAATGGCAATTTTTGTCAACATAAAGAATGGTAATTTTTATCACAGACGAACAAAAACTACTGCTATAAAAGTTAAATCCTAAAGTAAACATTTGAAGACACTTTGTCAATAAATTATTCGAAGTCAGGCAAAAAACTAAACATTAAGCGAATTAAAATCATTAACATTTTTCTCCTTGTTGAAATATATTCACACGAAATGGCGTCATCTTTTGAAATAAAAAAGAACATAAAATTTTCATTTAAAAATATACAATAATAGTATTGACATTGAATAATTTGCTATAAATTGCTGTAGGTTAGTACTATTCTTTCATCGAATTTCAACTAAAAATATGTTTCAAAAATGACTCACAATTATGTTGGATTTAATAAAAAATATTGTATAAAAAACATTAATGAAATCCCTTGAATTCAACGTCTTCCTATAGAACTTAGCACAGTATTGATTACTACGAAATGACGAAACAGGGCTCATTCTGACATTGCAAAAATGACATCTTAAAAGACAAATTGCATTTAAGCAGATTTAAGAGCACAATAAACTTGATGAATCGGTTGAAATTCCAAGGATAAGGGTGACGTAGCTGTTTATCTGGTAATCACATCTAGGAGATAACGAGGAAAGTACATAACCTCAAAACTACACACGAGTTTCGTGCTGTCAAGCAATGTACATTTCAAAGCCGGGATTTCATCAAGAATTGGGCTAACCTCTCGCCCATTTAAATTCCATGCCACTAGTATACACACCTAATAAATAAATAACAAAAAGCCTGTTTAACCGGTCATGTGGGAATCGATTCGTGGGTCTGTTTCACGGGCGATAAACGCAAATCGGTAATCACAGTGTATTACAACGTTGCCACTGAAAACGAACACATGTTAGTTTCCCCTACCCTGAAAGGGTTCCTCTTGACGTTCTAGAAACGAAGCAGATGACGAATAACCAACGGATAGTTGATTCTACCGCGGCAAAATACCGGGTTGGATTGTGCCATTTTTTCCTAGATCGCAACAATGTCGATGACAATTGCAAGGCCGTTGGTATTATGACCTTAATAAGTAACGAGCCTAGAGTAATACACTCGACACACGTTCGCATGTGTGTCTGTCTGTCTGACCGTGTCGTACACGAAGGGTGTGCGATCAAGTCCAGTGCATGTAGGCTGTCAAGTCCAGACGTCGAGGTACTTGTCAAAAAAAAAGTGACGCTCGTTTTGACAAGTGCTTGATTATTATATCAGACACTCAAAAATCATAGTTGAAGAATTCTTTAAGAAGCCCTCTACCAGCAGCACGAGGTTAAATTCACTCGATAATCGGCACAAAAAAAGATTCGCACTCTTTCATCGAGAAGTGTACCACGTACAGATGGTGTTCATTTTGTCGTTTTTACGAAGCACATCGAGTCCTAAGCCGATCCAGGGGATCATACGTGAATGGACAATCATTTGAGGAAGGCCAATAAGGCAGGCAATTCATGAGTGTTAGATAAATACCTCGTTTTACGACGAGCTCCGAAATCTCCTCCTTGTTGTCAGCCATCTTAGCACCAGTCACTGTCCACAATGCATTATGGGTAAAAACAAACGAAGTTCAGAATCAACCGTTGCGCCACCTGTTGGACAAATTTCCAGTTAGTTGATGCGTCATTAAAAATGACAGGTGCGTATTTGATACAATGGGGTGTTGCACACACAGGTGAAAGGGTAGAAATTACTCTGATAAACGGGGGAGATCTTTACGACAAGAGAAATTGACAATATTTAATGTTTTACAATTTCTGCCCTTGAATAATTTTGAAATTAATTTTTCACTTAATTTTCGAAAAAAAGCACAAACTATTAAATACATATCCACATAATATTAAGATGATATTCAATAAATTTTAAAACTATGGATATTTTATTAAATATAAGATATTAAAGTATAATATTAAATATTATGTATAAAATTAACATAATTAATAAAAACTTCAAATTGTGAATAAGAAATATTGAAAAACTGAAAGATTTTATAATCAAAACTTGATTTCTGTGATCAATAACTTAACACTAGACTTGTAATATTACTTTTGTGGAAATTTTAGAAAACAAATTTAAATTTGGAAACTTTTTTAGGTTCTTGGCATCTCGATTGTAGTTTACGATACTGAAAAGTGTCGTCAGCCTCGTATCGGCTGCTATAAATTTCGTTACAGAGATTCTGAGGCGGCAGTCTCTGTTTAGGTGTTATTATTTTTAATCAACTTATACGACAATAATTAACAATGAGTGACCGTGAAGTTGTGATCGTCTCTGCTGTTCGAACACCAATTGGTAATTAAAATTATTTTTAAGAAAAATAAAAGCATATTTTCATAGATAACCAAATATTTTCTCATGTGTGCTACTAACCCCGTTTAAATTCTTTAAAGAACAAAGTACCGTTTTTAATCTGAAAATCTTTTCTAAAATATATTGTTTATAGTTAAATTTTTATGTCGTGAAAATAATATTATTTTTACTAAACGATACATATGTTTTTCATTTATAAATAATTATTAATTTAAATTTGGTAAAATAGTCTTGAATTAAAAAAATCTACAGCTGTTTTTATTTTTCTATTTGTTGAATTAAAATTGTACATTTAAGTCAATAGTGGTCTTTTTTAAAAAATATTATTACTTTTCAAATGCGATAAAAGTAATACACAATTATGAATATTGAAAAATTTAATGAATGATTCAATATTCAAATTTTATTTAATCACTTCGTAGTTGAAGCTTATCTTATAGTTGTTAAAAAATGCAGTTTTATTTTAATTCTCGTTTGTTAATTCATTTTAAAAATTTGTTCTCTTTCTAGGTTCGTTTTGCGGATCGCTCTCTCAATTTAAGGCCTCAGAATTAGGAAGTATTGTGATAAAAGAAAGTCTTAAGAGAGCAAATTTGAAATCTACCGATGTTTCTGAGGTCATTTTTGGACAGGTAAGTAAAATAGACCAAAAATTGAAAGAAAAGTTATTCTGATATTTGAAAACTTTCAGGCACTGACAACAAATCAAGGTCAAAATCCAGCACGACAGGCGGCCATAAATGCAGGACTTCCAATTTCTGTTCCTGCTTATTTAGTAAACATGTTGTGTGGATCTGGTCTCAAGTATGTCAACTCTTTCGGGACCTTTTACTATCAAGATGAAAAACTGAATAGCTTGATATTGAATAGTTATTGAATATCATTTTCACTTTTAAATTTTATCATCTATTATCCATTATCATTTAAATTCTTTTCAGGTCTGTCACAAATGCTTATATTTCCATTAAATCTGGGGAAAATGACGTAATTGTTGCTGGAGGCCAGGAAACTATGAGTCAAGCCCCACACGCTATTTATTTAAGAAATGGAATGAAATTCGGAGATGGAACTCTAGTCGATACGATGCTTGCTGACGGATTAACTGATGCTTTTAATCAAATTCACATGGGTGTTACAGGTACAAATTTAAGCAGTTTGTCTTTGACTTAGAAATCCTTCGAAATGCTAATTTGCAAAAAGGATTCAAGTCAATGAACTTTAAGAGTATTAATTAATTTTAATTTTCAAGCCGAAAACATTGCGAAATCGTTTACTATTAGTAGAGAAGACCAAGACGAGTATGCAGCAAAATCACAGCAAAAAGCAGAGGCTGCCATTGCAGCGGGTTATTTCGATAAGGAAATCGTTCCTGTCACGATTCCTTCACGAAAAGAAACAATTGTCATGTCAAAAGATGAATTTCCAAAGGCTGGAACGACAATTCAAGGCCTTGGAAAATTAAGACCAGCATTTCTTAAAGTAAACACCGAGAATCGTTTGTAGAACAAATATAAATTTAATTTTATAAATTGAATTTAATTTGAAAATTAATTTTATAAATTAAATTAAATTTGAAATTCAACTTTATAAATTCAATTTAATTTGAAATTCAATTTTATAAATTGAATTTAATTTGAAATTCAATTTTATAAATTTAATTTAATTTGAAATTCAATTTTATAAATTAAATTTAATTTAAATTTAATCAACATTTAGAGAGTAATTTACATTAAAAGTTGTTTTGTATATCCGCTTCATAATTGAATAGAGAAATTTACGTTAGAAGATAAATTTGAAATATGAATATTGCTTTAGACAGAAGGCACTGTGACGGCAGGGAACGCTTCTGGGATAAATGATGGTGCTGCAGCTGTTGTTTTAATGTCTGCAGAAGCTGCAGCTAAGAAGAAAATAAAACCTATGGCAAGAATTGTGGCTATAGCTCAAACTGGAGTGGAACCTGACATAATGGGTACTGGACCAATTCCTGCAGTTGAATTAGTTGTAAGCTTTTGAGAAAATTTGAATTAAAGAATTGCAGTTTTGATAAATTGCTACATGGGAGTGAAATTATTTTCTAGTTAAAAAAAGCCAAGTGGACGAAAGAGGAAGTTGATCTTTACGAATTGAATGAGGCCTTTGCAGTTCAGACTCTCGCTTGCCTTCAAGCTTTAGGGTTGGATGTGAATAAAGTAAATGTCAATGGTGGAGCGATTGCTCTGGGTCATCCAATTGGAGCTTCAGGTATCATTTTAAATAATATCAAATTATTCAAAAATTCGATTTATCATTAATTATTAACATTAATAATTAAGATTCAACATTAATGAACGAAAAGTTGATAAGCAAAATAAATGAAACTAAAACTTGACTTTGTTTAGTTTAGTAAATAAAATAAATTAGAACGTATTTAAACTTTAACAAAATTACAAAAAAAATGATTTAAAATTCATAAATTACTATTTATTCATAATTAGCAATCAAACAGAACAAAAAAATTTGCTGAACGTAGCGAAAATTTACATTTTTGAAAGATCATTATTCGTAACTATGAAGAGCAAAGTGATTCGAAGAAGTTTGACTTTTTTTAAAGTCTAAAGTATACTTTTATCTATTTTGTCAAGATCTAATCAATAATTCATTCATTGACGATTTTTGCATGAATAAAAAAGAGATGCAATAGGTCACAGTAAACACGCGTGCAAAAAATTTAATATATTTATATGCAAATGTTTGTATTTATTTATATGTAAATTTAAAACTTATTTTAATTTTCAGGTGCTAGAATATTAGTCACTTTATTGCACTTGCTAGAACGAAAACAACTGAAGAAAGGAGTAGCATCTTTGTGTATAGGGGGAGGAATGGGAATTGCTATTGCAATAGAAAGAATTTAATGTAAATACTTGCTGATTAGTTAATTTTAAATGAAAAGGGGTTTGGATATATGTATTAACAAAGGTTTTGGCAGGCAAAGATCTTAAAAAATTTTACTTGGTATTTTAAACAACATAAATCTCACTTTATCTCGCAAGTTATGCTTACATTTGTAAATCTTCCGATTTTTTATATGTGACCATTAAGATAATTGCAATCTTGAGGAGCGTGGATTATATTTTTTAAAAATAAGATCGAATGACGTATTAGTTGACATTTAACTGCGACAACTGTAATTTTTTCAAAACTTTGGTTTATTATACAACTAACTGCCTTATTTGTTACAAACTTCGAAGACTTATAAATACGTAGTTAAAGATTTTAAAGAAACAATTTTTACAAAAGAGGCATTTGTAGATAAGAACTTTATTTATTTTTGTACCGAAGATACTAACATTTTAAGATATAATAAAAAAGTTGTAATAAAGAAGTTGTAATTTAAAGAACTGAATATTTTTTTTATAAATTAGAAAGTTCATGACTCCTTTGAACCTTGTATTCAAACTTTGTGCCTAGATTGTGCAGATAATTAAGTTCTAATTAACTTAACCAAAATAATACTCTATACTCTATTTTGCACCTTTCGATGTACTTTCTACATTTTTTTTTCTTTCCTCTAAAATCTTTTCAACAGCAGCTAATCCTTGGCGTTGAGAACTCTGAGTTCTTTTTTCCTTGGCAGTGAATTTTTTATTTTTTACTTCAGTAACACGCCCAGATACTTTTTGAAGTTGATCTTCAATAGCTGGTATTATCGGTATCTTTAATAAGAAAAACAAACTTTGAAAATTACTGAATGCCTACTAAGGCGAGGAACTTATACAATAATAAAAAAACGTTTCCCTAAGAGCAAGCAAAATTAATTCAGCACTAATGTTTCTAAACAAAAAATCAAACATGTAATGACAAAGGTTTTGCGGGATAGTAACCATTCGAGTTTTTATCATTTTTATCGAAGCATTCAATTGGATGATCTAAAGGAATCGAGGAAATGATATTGACTTTAGGAATACAAAGTTTAGAATGTGTTCGAATAATATGATTCCAAAAAGAGTCTTTAAAACCATCTGGTTCTTTTAAAGAAAAATAAGATCCCCAAAGTTTAGAGTTGATAATATCCTCATCGCTATGAGATAATTCGTGATGTAACATTTTCTCTGCCAATTGTTCATCGACGACAACCATAATATCACAATTAGAAATAGCATTTGGAACATAAACATCCTGAATCAAGTTATCACCGAGATATAAACAAAGAGGATTTTCCTTTCCAGTAATTCGAGTGAAAAATTGCAAGAGTCCCTTCCAGTTTCCTTGACTGTAAATTCCTCCTTCTTTAAATTCTTCGACATTGACAGTTTTAGAGGCTTCATCATCAGTTCCAAAAAAAGGTCTCTCCAAAGCAAAAAATCCGGGTTTTTTAGCGAAACAAATGACAACATCAAAAAGAGATCTCCAGTCTTTTCCTAATGCATAAGCAGCTGTGAAATCGATGAAATCTTTATCAGACCCAGTAATCAAGAACGTCTTCTTTTTCTTCTTCAGATCTTGAATCCAGGTGATAGTCTCTGAGCTGCATTTATGAAAGTATTTTTCTGGATTTGTTTTTAAGGCCAAATAGAAATCACCGTTGCTTTGAAATTTTTCTTTAGCATAAATATACGCCAAGGCATCAAGTATATCAGGCCAGATATTATAAACTGCCGGTTTGCCTTTTTCTTCGTCAATAGAATCAACTATTTTAGCAAAAATAAGACCAACTGATATGTCGAAATAATCCAAGAGAGCTCTGATTTGTAAAGAAAGCTCTCCATTCCAAACAGAAAACATATCGTGAGCGAATTTATCGGATATTTCCCATCTTTGATTTGGATAAACTGCTTGTAATTCTTCGTTGCTTAACAATTTGGTTCCATGAGTAACTCTCCAAATTAATCCAGTGGCATCGAGTTTTAAAATATTACCTCTTTGGAAATCCAAAATTAGACCTTTTTGCAAAAAGTCAAAATCGGTCTCGTTTAAAGAACGTGTTAAGTATTTTGGACTGTAATCTTTGTGTTCAATCAAAAACTTAACTAACAGCTCATATTCCAATTTGATTAAATTTGTGATATTGTATTGTAATAAAGTATTATCTAAATCAAAACCAATGCAATCATAGTCACCTAACCTTATTGTGTGCATGTTATCTTCAATTTAAATCACTTTCGATAATATACTGTCTCTAGCAAAAAGAATTTTCCGATGAAAATGAACTTGCGTTGATAAAAATGAACAAAAGCACAAATGCTGAGTAATAAATTAGTAATACTCGTAAATCATTACTTTTTGTATAAACATTAATAACGGTTAAAATATTTTTTTAGAAATAATACTGACACACACGTGATACACATACGCACATGCTGCCGGTAGATTCACGTGATTGGATCAAATCTAAGCCAATTAAAGTGAAGAGAAATAAGTAGGTTATGTTGTCATACAACCGGAAAAAATTATAAATTTTAATTTGAAATTAACATATAAAAAGGAAAATTAATAAGATAAGTGATTGGGAGGTTTGGGAGAATACAAATTGACAATAATTAATTGAATGCAATAAAAATTCAGGAAAAAATGCGGGAAAATATATGATTTTAAAAATGACTTACGTGCGGAGGTATGTGAACAAAACGAATATTCCTTGCTTGAACGAAAAACATTTCGTATTTAAATGTGTCTCCTCTAGGATCAGTAAAAACGCAGTCTTTCATCTCTACATTCATATTTCTGTAAAAAAGGGCAATTATTTATATTTTACTTTTGATAATGTGATTATTGTTGACGCACCCGTCCGCATTATCTATTAATCCGGTGACAGTTGATTCATTTCGTAAATCTATTGTTGTTCTTTGACCTTCCACAGCTTTTAATAACACTGCTAAGGTGTTGTAAAATTGAAATTTGTCTCTTGCAGATGCACGACCGACATAAGTGGAAGAACTCATTTTGTTGCGACAGTTAAATAATATTTATCAACAAAAAATTATTGTGCACATGCATGTTTTGAAGGAAGTGACGCATGCGCAAAGCGCGTAAGAATATGCGCAAACATTTTAACGTGGGAAATTTGAATTTGTTATATAGTCAAACAGTATTTATTAGTAGCGCATATTAATATATTTAGTAAAGTGCAACTTAATATTCTGCAATTTTAAACAATTTTGAACAAATTTTAAAAACATTTTATATTTTTACGTATTACGAATTCACGATAATTTCATTTTTATTTTAAACTAATATATGTATAACTTCATTTACAAGCAGCAAAAAATTGTACTGGTGAAGAAGACTATTTAATTATCAATATTTTCGTCAATATTTGAGAGAAATTTGGAACCGCAATTACAAAATTATTTTAAATTTTTTTCCTACTCATAGAAAATGAATTTTTTAAATATATTTCTTGTAAAAAGCACAATCTTTTTTAAGATTGTGTTTTTTAATTTAACTTTTAATTTAACTTTTTTTAATTTTCAACAAACTGAATTTTTTAAATATACTTGTCAAAAGAAATAATCCTTTTTTAAAGGTTTTCTTATTTAATTATAGAATATATATATCGTTTTTATATTAATATTGTTTTTTAAAAATATTCATTGGATTAGGAATCGCAAAGACAGGAAAATAGCATTTACTGTGTAAAAAGTTAAATCGTAATTTTCCAGAATATAAATAAACATTGTATTTAAATGGACTACTTAGAAAATTTACTTTTCATTTTGCGCCTTAGAAAATAAATATTTTCTCTACGATTGTAAATATTTAAATAACTGCTATCAGAAGAAAATTCGTGGGGGGTCATAAAAGACATTTTTATATATTCATGGCATTTTCACCATGGGAGATAAAAGGGGTCCAATCATAGATCATTATACGTTCATCTAATGTGCAAGGGGACTCTTCCAAATGACCCAGATAAATGGAATCATTCTCGATAAGAATATCTAGCTTATTTTAACTTTAACTAAATTATTAATATACAAAAAAAGTCAAATCCATATTATAAAATCGTGTATTACTTCGCAATTCATATTTCATAATGCCAATTAAAGTTTCATTATGATAATTAATGTTTTATAAAGATAATTAATGTTTTTCTGTGACAATTAATGTTTTCTAATGATAATTAATGTTTTCTTATATGTATGATAATTAATATTTTATTATGATAATTGATATTCAATGATAATTAATTTTTCATTGACGTCAATAAAAAATTAAATATAATAAAATATTAGGATAATAATAATAATAATAATAATTATAATAATAATAATAATAATAATAATAATAAATGCAATAATAAATAATATTAAATAATAAAAGCTAACAAAAATTTTAGTGGACTTATTTGAAATAAATGGATTAAAATAAAAATATAACACCTTTCACTACTACAAAAATTTCCAAACAAAATAAAAAAAGTAATAAAAATAAAATATTGCCGATGACTGATAAAATTACCTTCAAATTATACGTTCCAAGAAAAGGAATCAAATAAACAAAAAGTCAATTTTCGGATTATGATAATTTTCTTTAAATTAATTTTCATCTCGATTTGTACATAATTTAACAGCGCACAAATTTCACTTTTCTTTTCGTCTGAATTGGCATAACCTGCCATATAGAAAAGAAGACTTTACCTTTATCTGCAAAATTAAGGATTAAACGAACTTCTTGTGAAGTAAATCATAGTTTACTTGTTCAAAGATATTCTTACTTGTCACTTGTTTGAAGCGATATTCACACTACACGTAAAAATATCTTTGAACAAGCAAAATTAAATATATAATTCCGATTTCTATGCCTAGGTTGAAAAGTGAATGAAATGAAAAATGTATGAAATGAAAAGTGAGTGAAATCAAAAATGTATGAAATGAAAAATGAATGAAATGAAAACTGAATGAAATGAAACATGAATGAAATGAAAACTGAATGAAATGAAAACTGAATGAAATGAAAACTGAATGAAATGAAAAATGAATGAAATGAAAACTGAATGAAATAAAAACTGAATGACATGAAAACTGAATGAAATTAAAAGTAAATTATTCATTTAATTGTAAACATTATTTTAAAAAGGTAGTCGTAAATAATGATTTCAAAGGGATTATATTTTTGAGTATACATTATTTTTGAGGATTATTTTGAAAGTCGATCCGCAGAGGATAAATAAAGCTGAATTGGAGGGAGCTAAAGTGATTTTCAAGATCATAGGCAGGAGGATTTTCTCTACAAATAATCGGGTATACGTCTGAAATAGATCCGGAATGGTATTCAGAAAAAGGGTCGATGGATTAAATCGGTGCCGTGCGACCCGCCGTGATGAGTGCCCTCTTCCTGTAAGACCCTCTGTACCCTCTGTACCCCTTTTCCCTCTCGTGCGCTAATCAGCTTCCTGGATGGGGCACATTATCTGCCTGATTCTAGAACGCAACGAGGCGATACCTACGCGAGCCTGGAGATTAGATCGTACGACAGTCACTTCCAGGTCCAGTGTCTTATCAATCCTCATTACTTTTCATCTCTCTTCACCTTTTTCATTTATCAATCTCGCCGATTTTTGGCGACATCAATCTCATCTCATTTGGTGACATCGAGTGCTTCTTATAGTTGAGAATTTTAATTTTTCAAAGTGGATTTCACGTAAGAAAATTGTGACATTATTTTTGACATGAGACACAGGATAATACTTCCAGGGGATTCCCTGCTTCAATTTCTTCGAGCAAGACTCTCCGAGTATTCCTGAAAGATATAATTAATCAGTCGCAAAATGTCACTGGGTCAACGAATTTCTGGGGCTGTTGCAGTCCTGAGGGGTGTCCCGCTGGAAACCAAGGACAAGACTACGTAAATTTTCAAATTGAAGTACAGATATTCTGGAATTTTAGTTTTCTTTTTCAATGCAAATTTCGCTTTTCTTTTTCATCCAGAACAAAGGACTTGGAAAAAATGACTTCTGATGATGAGGATGAGAAAAAGAAGCAGCAAAATAAGTCTCTGCGTAGATTTCAAGGGGTTTGTCAAAAATAATATATTTTTTGATTGTAAAATTGAACGTTTATTTAATATTAATAATATGTATTAATTCATTAATTATATATATTAAATTCATTAACTACTATCTATTATAAAAACTATTAAAAAACTATAAAACCTATAAATATAAAAAACTATTATATTACATAAATAAGTATTAGATTATATAAGAATTAACTGAAGTTATTAATCGAAGTTAGCACATATTGTTTCACACGTTTCGTAATTCAAAATTTAAGCGTTAATTTGTTTTGATTTTAAATTTTGATTCACAAGATATTTATTTGACTCTTTGAGTAAGCAAAAATTTTAAATGATTAAAATTTTTGCTTACTCCCATCCTTTTCATAGTCTTGTATAGTTCTTTTTTTATTATACGGTATCAAATGCCTTTTTTAGATCAATAAAAAAACAATGATTGAAAAAATCAAATATCAATTTACCTTTTTTCTCTTATTTTGTCATGCGTGTTTCATTATTTTTATTCATTTCATTATTTTATTACTACATTATATGATTGAAGTACAAAAATATTAACAATTGTCAATCTATTATTTTTAAATATCCCGATTGTCCTTCTGGTAGTATCTTATTTTCCACTTCCATTTTTTTAAATACATAAATTTTTGAATAAAAAAATTACTTGTATATATTTATCTTTCATTATACGACAAACATTGATAAAATTCTATAATATGAAATTAAAATTTCCATAATTTGCACATTTTATTCTTTACATTGGCGATAATATTGTAGATTTCCAATTTTCAGAAAAACTGTCTTCATCTTACTCTTTTGTTTCATTATGACAGATAATATTTCTGTTAGTTTATCTACCAAGGGACAATTTTCTTAAGAAATTTTGTCGATCCTTGCTATTTTCCTTATTTTCAATTGCTTTATTTATTTTTTTATTCAGTG
>WNHD01001823.1:0-17267 GCA_011057455.1 Ganaspis sp. Gsp50 | reverse complement strand
GTTATAATAATAATAATAATAATAATAATAATAATAATAATAATAATAATAATAATAATAATAATAATAATAGTAATAATGATAAGAAAAATAATAATAAATTAATAAAAAACTAGTAGCAAAAACTAATAATAATAATAATAATAATAATAATAATAATAATAATAATAATAATAATAACAAAATCGAAATAAACAAAAAGAGAAACTGAAGGAAAAAATAAAACAATTGTTTCTTTTAACAGTGAACGAATCCAAGCAATAAATATTAGTAATAGCACAAAATAAAAATAAAGTAAGGGTTAAAAAATTGATTAAAGAAAGAAATTAAAGAAAATAGAAATTAAAAAAGACATAAAAGAAAGAGAGAGAGAGAGAGAGAGAGAGAGAGACGAAGAGTTAATGAGACGGAGATTATTTGAAAACGACAAAAAGGAAAGTAAAGGTGATTTTAAATTAAGCATAGTAATGAAACTTAAGATAAAAAGAATGATTGTAGATTTTGCTTACGGCTTGATTATATGCAGACATGCAAAGACGCAAAGTGGCCGGATTTTGTTGAACTGTAAAAAACGAAGAAAGGTAGGCGTTTCCTAAAATAGCCCAGGAAGTGCCATCAGAGGTATCGAGGCTCACAGCCTCTTTTGCATATTCAACTCCTTGTTGGACATTTTTTTGCCTCTGCTCCAGTGTCGCAGACGGTTCTTGTCTAAGCACCATTGATAAGTTCCGCAATGAGACCTTATTTTTTCCCTTAAATCAAAACAGTAAATTAATTTTTCATAACAAGAATCATGGAAAAATAAATAGAAATATATTTAAAATGCAATTGCAAATATATTTAGAATACAATTATCAATATATTTAGAGTACTATTACCAATACATTCAAAAGAACATTTATTTATTTTTTTAAAAAGCATACGGGCTAGAAAGTCCGTAAAATAACAATAATTTGCTATTTAATTTATTTTATTTTATTTTAATAATCATAACATCAGTTTCATTAATTTGTAATTTAATTTAATAAATTAAAAAAAAGAAAAAATTTAAACAATAATTTTATTTTATTATTATTATTTATATATTTATTTATTAAAAGACACTTATAAAAAGATAATAGAAAGAAAATTATTTCTGTAAGTTAATTTTAATAAAAATTGTACAAAGAGGAGATATTTGTTTAGCAAGTCCAATCACAGTATATTGATGAACGTCTTGAAAATGAAAAATTCCAAAAAAGAAAAATGACAAATAGAGGAACAAAAAAAATAAAACAAAGAAATAAAACAAAAAAATAAAACAAAAAAAACAAAAAAATTAAACAAAAAAATAAAACAAAAAAATAAAACGAAAAACAATACAAAAAAATAAAAACAAAAAATAAAAACAAAAAAATAGAAACAAACAAAATAAATAAGAGCAAAAAAAATAGAAAAAGAGATTAATTTAAGGGTCGTCAAATTATTTATTTTATTTATAAAAAGTTTGGAGAACGTTGATAACTTCATAATAAAAAAAAATTTAAGACTTGAAAAAAGAGAAACAAAACAGACTAAGTATAAAATAGAGAAACTTTAAAAGAAAACTGTTATAATTTAACTTAAAAAAAATAGATAAAAAATTCAGTAAATTCAATCTTCAATAAAAAAAACCCAGTTTAGTGAAAAGCAGAAAATATACAAAACATATGAAAATAAATAAAAATATTAAACAATTGTAAAATTTCAAATTTATAAACTGCTCAATTTTTTTTCGAAAATTTAAATTTTACAATTTCGAAAATTGTAAAACTAATAGTCAAATTGTTTTTAAAAAAATGGTAATAATTGAATAGTTAAAAATTAGCAAAAGAAAATTGGAAAAATTACGTGAGGCAATGCTCCAGAAAAACAGTTTTTCGCCTGTTGAATATCGTCATTTTTCCAGTAACATTCTCCAAGTTCGTTCCAGGCTTCAATTAATTTTGGTTCAAGTTTCACTGCTTTGCTCAATAGTTCTTCCGCTTGTGGAATGTGCCTGTTAATAACGTTCAAAGTTTTGCCTTTTAAAAAATAAAATTTGGCCCGAGCACCGTCAATCTCGTATCCCTTGTATTCATCGAATTTCATTAAAGTTTCTTTCATCTCCTTCTCCACGTCTCCATTTTTATTAATCGCATCTTCAATTGCGTGATTTTCAAAATAATGATCTCGAAAAAGATAGAGCGTTTTCACTTTCTCCTGAAACGAAAATGAAAACATTTATTCGTAAAAAGAAAGAAACAAACACAAAAATATATAAATTTTAAATATTTCAAAAAGATTGAAAGAAAATATTTTTATATATTCTCTTTATTTTTTTATATTTTAGAAAAAAGAAGAGCGAAAAAGATAATATAATAATAATAATAATAATAACAATAATAATAATAATAATAATAATAGTAATAAAAATAATAATGTAATAATAATCATTATAATAAAAATAATCCACAAAATCAATAGTAAAATTAAAGTTTATTAACTGACTTTAAACAATAGTAAAATACAAAAAAGAAACAAAAGAAACAACTACATATAACTATATTAAAGAATAATAGCAAAGGAATTTAATGAAACTAAAATAAAATGAATAAACAAACCGTAAGAATAAGAATTGGATCCTCTTTGACAACATTTGGATCTTTTGCTCCATCGACTACTTTATCATCTATTATTGCCGACATTTTACTGAAAAAAGAAACTTTTCCTAATAATACTCATTCATATTTAAAGCTCCAGTTTCTTTAAGTCACTATCACTTTCCACGAGTACTTCAATCTTTATATATTTACCGATAAACAAATTGAAACACTTTCTTGTTTGACAACAGCGTGCGAATTCAAGAGGTTATGACCAGAATCCCAGATGTCAAAAAAAATTATAGACTTTGCTCCGCCGCGACATCTATTTTTGATAATTTACCAACAGCTTTCTACTATACCGACGCATTTGAATTTTGAAATTCTTTTGTAATTCAAAACTGTTCGAAACTAAACAAAAAATTATATACATTTAGAAATAGTAATAAATACTTTTTAAAATATTTAATAATAATTCCAAATAATTTAATAATAATTCCGAATAATAACAGTGAAAATTATCTTTTATAAAAAAATATTGTAATTTCAGTGCAAGAAGAGTTGTAGCATAGAGAGACTTGCAATAAGAAAGCAGGACCGTATCTACAGGAGAAATGTAAGGGGGGAGGGTAATTTGTGAATAAGCTTTCAATAATTTTTATTTTTATAATTAATTAATTTCTTTACATAAATAATATTTTTTAAAATATTAATAAACATTTATGCACAATTATTATTGGATCCATAATTATTTTTTCTATTAGGAGGGGAGAGTCAGACACGTAGCCAGATGCGCTTAGGGGGATCTAGAAACCCCCGAAATTTTTTTATGTACACAAAAAATACTTGGAAAAACCCCCCCTCTTCAAAATTCTTATTTCTAACCTAAAGTATCTGGCTACGGACCTGAGGGTAGTAAAATCCTACGTAAGTGCATACAATTAATATATTTATGTTTATAATAATATATTCAATTATTTTAATTAATTATTCTCTTTATTTTACATTAAAAATACATTATTATTATTATTTTTTTTTGCTTAGGGGATGTTTGGGAAAATCTGCATACCGTTCGAGATGGTCCGAATCCGAGGGTATTTGGGGTTGGTAAACAAAAAATATAAACAAAAAATAACCGGCGAACTGCATAAAAATTTTTAAAAAAAATCAATTTCTTTCCTAAATAGTAGAAAACAATTTTTTACTGATTTTTTTGAAGAATGTGTATTACACATGAACGTACAATTATTATTATTATTATCAGAAAATGATTTATAAATTTAAAATTTGTGCTGAACTTTCATAATTGTTTGATATGAATGAAGTTATTCATTACCATAACATTCTTGAACGTAATACTGGACTATAAGCTGACGAGCCATGAATTTCAATTATTTTTTTTTTAATGAAGCAAAATTTATTCCGCGAATATTTTTTTTTAAAATAATTTATTTAATCTGCAGTATACTTGTCGTTGATTTTTTTACATTCAAAGCAAGTCTTTGAAGAATCCAATAGAAACCAATTTTAAATAAATTTTAAAAATAATGAAATTTTCATTTTAAGACTTCTTTTAATTTAATTTCAATTTGCCCCCTTAATTTGCCTCTAATTTGCCTCCAGCGAGCAAAAATAATTTATAGTTACTTTCTTTAAAAAAAAAATACTTGATTATGAAAAATATGAATACGAAAAATTGTTTCTTAAAAAATAACATGCAGGATTTTATTTTTATAAATTTTGGGACGATATTGTGATTACGATTATTTTTTAACAATATTTATATAACAATTGTTTATAACAATATAATAATATTGGGTATTGCAACAATATTGTGTGGGATATTAAATCACAGCGAATAAGTTTTGTCAAACAAAAGCAATTTTCAGTATGTAGAAAAATTTCGAGAAGGATAAAAATAAAAAAAACGGTTGCTTATATAACTACAGGGCGCTGGATGAGCTAGTTGCATTACTGGTGGCGAATAACATTGCAATGATGCAATTTTTTTAGTGGAACCCTACTAGTTACGACACTGGTGGTAAATAACAATGGTGCAACTATTGTTTAGCAAAACCGTCCAGTGCAGCTTTAATATTTACTAAAATTTTTACAAAAAGGGGCACCGTCTTTAATTACGCTACTGATAAATAATATTTAATGTGCATTTATTATTTAAATAAATGTAAAGAAATAAAATTAAACAAATAAATGTAAGGAAATAAAACTAAATAAATAAATGTAAACAAATAAATGTAAACAAATAAATGTAAACAAATAAATCTAAACAAATGAAACTAAACAAATAAAAGTAAATTTAATTTAGTAACTAGGGTTCTATAATCTATAAACACGGCACTGTTGACCAATTAATTTTCACTCATTGTCAACTTGAAGTAAACTGACGAATACATTGCGTACTTCTCATATAATATGTAATACAATATATTAATTCTGTAAAACTTTTCATACAACACGTAACGATTATTTTCTTTCGCAAAGATTGTAATTCAATGTTGAAATAAAAATAAATTTGTAAACACCCGCTAGACTCGAAACGCATTTAGTCGAGTTTCCACAACCGTCCGCGGGTGTCGCTAGCGCCGTGAGTCCAAACCGAGTATCCCCTCTACTTGGCTTTTGTTCGTGGCGGGTACTTGAAGAATGCAGCTTTGAAACGCCATTTTATGTGTTTGGCTCTGGTACTGACGGTTGTGTGTGGTGCTGCGGCGGTGTTAAAAAGAGCTGAGCCTCGTTTTCTGTAAAATGCTGCCGAAATACTTAACGCCCGACATGTGCAAGTAACAAGGTCGGGTGGCTCAAGTGCAAGTGTCGCGGGTTTCTCCTGGCGAAATGGTGTAGTGAATTTGGTGAGAGTTAAGTGTGTTTTCCTCGTCAGTGCTACAACACACTACTTCGATTCTCCCTGTCAACGAGAGCCTTTTCCCTGCCCTGTCAATCGGAGAAAATCCTCGCCCTTGGCACCTGCCATCAACGGCGAACAGCCTCTGGATTCCTCCCAAATTCCCGCGTTTACCATGAGTTCGCGAAGTATCCCTTCAGATAAGGTGAGTTCTTGTTCTAACATGTCCACCGCACCCTTTTCTCATAGACGATCCCGCCTATGAGAAAATCCTCCCAAGGTACTCGCGCTTTTTTCTTTTAAAAGGAACAAGTATTTTTAACAGAAAATGAGTTGTTGAAGGTGGCAATTTGTGCGGTTACTCCCCAAAGGATGTAAAATGGGTGAAAATGTCGGGGGATCGATGTGACGTCCGGAGAAACGTCACTAGACTCAGACGTCAGATACTAGGTGGGGGTAATTTTTATTTTTATTTTGAATGGACACCTCTGAGAAAAAGAAACGAGCCTCGTTCCTCTTGTGCACGTCTTGCATTCTTTCTTGACCTACTTCTCGCTACTGAGATGTGCACCTCCCTTTGTGCGTACTCTGCATAATCAAGCGCCAGAGAAGTGAAAAAACAGTGTTTTTAATCCCCTTCGAAAAGCAGGTCTCCACAATTGCATCTTCTCTTGTAATTTTTTTTACAAGTGTCACTGATCGTCGCAACAAAACAACAGTAATGATAACAAAGATACTGATAACATTGATGAATAATACAGATTTCCAGATAAGTCTAATTTTGGAATTTGTTTTTCTGGCCTGGAGAAATTTAACACAAGCGCAGAATTGAACATTATTCAACAATAACAAGACTTTTCATTTTAAAAATATTCTCGGACAAAGAATCACTTTTTTGTTTTTAAATAATCTACATAAAGTATTTTAACATTTAACAAGTTCTATTAAAATGAAATTATTCTTTTCTTCGTTGTACTACATTTTCTGTAGTTTCTATTAACAAAGTTTTATTTTTTTTAAATTTTTAGTTTTTACAAATTTTTGAAAGTTTTACAATTTTTTAAAAGTTTTATTTTACAATTGTTTGAAAGTTTTACTTTAGAATTTTTTGGAAGTTTCATTTTAAAATGTTTTTAAAGTTTTATTTTACAATTTTTAAAGTTTTATTTTACAATTTTTAAGAGTTTTATTTTACAATTTTTTACGGTTTTTATTCGTGTGCACAAAAATATGGTATATGGACTATTTATTGATTTAAAGAAAGCATTTGATACAGTGGATAGAAGAAAATTATGGAAAATAATGAAAGGTGCAATAATCAAGCAAGATAATTTTGACACAGCTGAACATGTTAATGGAAAGTTGATTAAAGAAGAGAAGTTTCAAGAATTATATGGTGCAATTTTAGCTCCTAGGAATGTGGATGTTGATGAAATAAGACAGTTCTGGCATTAAATAATAAGAAGAATTTACGAAAGTGGAGATTGTGACAATGAAAATTTCAGCAATATAATTTTACCAAAATTTTGGAATACATTATCACTTTCAGGATTACATGAATTACATTATATGTATATTGTGATGTTTATCCTTTTACATTTAAAAAAAGACAATTTCCTATTAAATTAGCTTTTGCTATGACTATTAATAAATCTCAAGGACAAACTTTTGAAAACATTGCTATAGATTAAATTATTAACAAATTATTGTTATTGTTTAAATAAATCTTTTATAAGTAAATAAATAAATAATTTAATAAATAAATCATAATAAATCATTTAATAAATAAATAATAAATCATTTAATAAATAAGAAATAATTTAATAAATAAGAAATAATTTAATAAATAAATCTTTAAAAGTAATTTAAATCAGTAACAATAGTTATCATCATTCATTTATATATAAAACGAGCAAGATCATTAGCTAAGTAGAAAAGGAACGTTTAATAGTACTGCAGGTAGTTAGAAAGAGAGAAGAATGCTTTAAGGTGCTAGCTCTCTCAAATGTGTTGGTTAGAAGGAGAATCCTATATAACAGTTATTGAAAATATAACGGAAGAAAGAAGATCTTATGTCAGTTGTATAGACTAGAGAAGGACGAGTATGCGTTAAAGGTGTTATCCTTGTCAGATATTTTGAATAGAAAGAGAAATTGAAAGTGCCTGCCTACCCTCATAAGACCCTTTCTACTGGAGTTAGAATAAATGAGGGTGGCGAATTTTATTGGTTAGAGTGAGAAAGTAGATAGTTATCCTATTAGAGAAGGACCCTCTTATATCTGGCTGTCTTAGACAAATAAAGAAGTAAATTTTAGAGAAATCCAATTCAATAAATATTATAAATAAATAAATGCATACATATTATAAATAAATAAATGCATACATATTATAAATAAATAAATTCATACATATTATAAATAAATAAATTCATTCATATTATAAATAAATAAATTCATACATATTATAAATAAATAAATCCATTCATATTATAAATAAATAAATGCATACATATTATAATTGTTTAAATTTTGTAGTCCCTCCCATCACATTGTTTACATCGTGACCTTGAAATTTTTGTTTACTAATCTTTACACATCTATGAAACAACCCCACTACAGCAATGTTATGTAGTTTATGTACCTCTAAATAAATATAATCAAAATCCAAAATGTCTGATCCAAGATGCCGTTTCGAAATTTAAGAAATTAAGTAAGTTAAATAGACATTACTACTCGGAAGGTTTTTTGGTCCTGAAGAATAAATCTGGTATCAGAATTTCAAGTTTCAAAATGGCGTATCCAAAATGGCGGATTGAAATTTAAGAAATTAACAAATTCAAACAGAAACAAGGAACACACGTTCTACTCGAATATTAAACCCAACAGCAGCGATATAAATTTGACTTGCGCATCATGTATCTATTCGAGATCCCCAGAAGGAGAAATGAGAAAGATATTTCTATAAAATGGGCTTCATTCTGATAAATACATCAAAACATTAAATCATAATAATAATAATGCATTCCTACAAAAAATAGTCCTCATTTCATTCAGGTTCATTGTTTGAATAGACGTGCATCGCGCGCCCTTCTCTCCATCTAGTAGTTTAAAAAAAAAACGTTAATTATTAATCTCGATTGTTTTAACAATCAATTATTAGTTATTTTATCTAAAATTGGAAAAGTTAATTACCGAGAAATATACTCTTCGTAAAGATTAAATAATTATAGTAACAATGTAAGTTTGGCCGATTTACATGCGCGGACGTTTGGAGTCATATCTCGGGAGCTATTGAATACTTTTCAAGTTTTCTGGGTTAAATTAAAGGTAATACTTTAAAGACTACATTAGTGCAAGTTTCGAATTTTTACATAATTTGTACAAATTCTACAACAATTTAAACTTAAATTTTTTTTGAAACTAGAAAGAAAACGCAATGCAACTTTCGAATTCTGACCTCGGACTCAATTTTTTATGATTATGTGTTCAAATTTTTTTTTTTATTTATTATTTAATATTTATTTTATTATTCACTTTTAAATGCTCTTAAATTGCTTTTTTTAAATAGAATAATTTATTTTGTTGTTTGTTTCTTTCATTTTAACAGGGTGGCCGCAGGCCAGGGAAAAGTCAGGGAATAAATAATAAATAACGAAGTTCAAATAAAGTAAATTTTATTGTAATATTTTTTAATTTATAATTGTAAAAAAAAGTTCCACCCTTTAAAGATACTTTTATTTAAGTTTTTCATTTAAATTTATTATGATTTGAACGATATAAAATAATTAATTCTTATTGACAAAAAAGGTTCTTATGTCAATATTGTATCTTAAAAAAAAGTAGACTTAAAATAATTTCAACTTAAAAAATTTTTTTTAAAAAAAAATTAAAAAAAAACTAAAAAAAAATTAAAAAGAAAAATTTAAAAGAAACTAAACAAAAAAATTTTGAAAAAAATTTAAAAAGTAATTTAAAAAGTTTAAAAATTTTGAAAAAAATTTGCATAATACTAGGAATGAAATTTAATGAACTCTAAATTCTGGAAAATAAAGCTCGAGTCAGGGGAAAATTAAGGAAAGAAATGGAAAATTTGTTGCTACCCTGTTTTAATTTTAATTTTTTTTTAATGCCACAGCTGTTTGAGTATAAACCAGACTTCGATATATGAAGAATTAATGTATGACCCGAGTGTCACTTTACTCAATATTAAATATTATGTACTCAGCAACATATGACATTTATAAATCAACTTTCAAGTTTTCCCAGATTAATTTTTCAGGTCAGAAAGTCTTTTTCAAACTAACTGAATTTTTAACAATCCAATCATTTTCATTCAATTGATGTTTCATACACAAAATGCTCAGTTGGAATTATTATTTTTTTTATTTATTATTTATTATTTCTTTTTTATTATTTCTTTTTTATTATTTTAATTATTCTTATTTGCTTTTTTTCGTTTATTTTAATTATCTCCTACTGTTGAATAAATTATAAATGTAAAAAAATCATTGTTATAAATCATTTAAATATTGTTTTTCAAATATTCTGAAAAATAAATACGCCGCGTTAATGTTTCTTATTCTCGAGCGATTAAACGAATCGTATAATTAGCAATTAATCTAAATGTGATCTTAAACAAATTTTCTCTGGAAATTTACTGTAAAGAGGAAGTGTAATGTTTTTTTTTCCTTGCATCTCTTGCGCTAAACTTAATTAGAGTTTATCAGCCGCATAATCTGCTCGGCGACACCAGCTCTGACAAGAGAAATTTCACACGGTCTGTCGCCTTTAACCCTGCTAGAGTAATTTTTTTTTACACTTTTTCCTCTATTTTTTACATAAGGAAAATATGCACTAGGTGTTTAGTTATCTATTCACTTTTCGCTGAGAATAATTTTTGTTTTAAGAGATATGTTCATTTTCTCGCTTACGTTTTTTATCCCACTTTATTTTTCGCTAATATTTTTTTGATGCAAAAGTAGAATTTTGAAATTGAAAAAGAATTTGTTCTTGATTTTTTTTTTTTTTTTTTTTTTTTAAATATTGAGTTTTAATGATTTTTTTTAAAATAACGATTACAATTTAAGGCGTATTAGTAATTGATGAATCTTTTTAACTTTTACGGCTATAGGTTGCAAGATATGTTTTTATATTCTTTTTACGAGGCTTGAACTTGTTAATTTGCATAATATTAATTTTCCGGAAATGCGTATATTCGCATCGTAAAACATAAAATATAACGCTCAAGTTTTAACTATACACTAATAATGTTTGAACGCAAAAGAAAGTTTTCCCAGGAACACAGTTATAATTACACTTATACACTTTTATAAAATATATACATACTTGGCAAATAACTGAAATCGCGAATCATAATTTGTAAAATGCACGCGGGCTTCATGATTTTATTGAAATAATACAATTTTAATTATAGACAATAAATAAATGCAACTTTCTAATGCTGGAGATTTAATTAAATTTTTATCAAGTATATTAATAATACATATTTCCTTATTGAATTCGTTTGCTTGTTTTTTAAAAATATTTTCAATTTTATAAAAACAGTTGTAATTATTTTTGTATAAAAACAATTGTAATTATTTTTTGTATAAAAAGTAATTATTTTTGTATAAAAACAATTCTAATTATTTTTGTATAAAAACAATTTTAATTATTTTTGTATAAAAAATTGCTCTTATTTCTTTATAAGAACAATTTGCAAAATGTTTTTTTTTGTATGAATAAAATTTTATCTATTTTTAGTACAAGTACTTTTTTACAAATTGTTTTTGCAAATATCTCGTTGAGCTTTTTCAATGAAGAGATACAATTCTGCCTGGGAATCGCGTCGCGTCTGCGATGAAATTAGTTTCATTAAAATTAATTGTGCAAATTAAAATTCATTACGAGAGCTCGACACTCGTACTCAAGCATTTTGTGTGTAGGGAACTATATTGGCTTAGCTTTGCATCTGTCTTTACTTTCAATCTCTAATGGAATGCACACTTTTCCAATTTAAGAAGATTGCATGTAAATTTCTAAAGCAATTTAATCTGGCCCTAAATATGTCACGAAAGGGAAAGAAACCGAAGCAAGATTTCGCTTTTTTTCGTTGTCTTTTATGTATACGACTTTTAAGACGGTTTCATTCAACTTTAAAATTAATGCGAATTCTTCTCGCGAATAAACAGAGATAACAGATAATCTTCCTGATGATCATAAAAGAATTGAAGAGTAGAAAATTTTACGAAAAAGAAATTTTATAAAAAAAAATTACGAAAGAGAAATTCTATAAAAAAAAATTTACGAAAGAGAAAATTGTACAAAAAAAAATGTACAAAAGAGAGAATTTTACAAAAAAAAATTTACGAAAGAGAAAATTTTACAAAAAAATGTACAAAAGAGAAAATTGTACAAAAAAATGTACGAAAGAGAAAATTTTACAAAAAAAAATGTACGAAAGAGAAAATTGTATAAAAAAAATTTACGAAAGAATAGAAAAATTTACGAATAAAATGTTCTAGGGAGAAAAAAATTACGAGGATAGAAAATTTTACGAATGAGTAATAAAAGGTTATCGAGTTAACTCGTGTGTGTTATATTGGGATAGGATTGTCCAAACAGACGGAACAATAATTACCAATAGACGAGAGATAACACTTTTAGATTTGTTAAGAATGCTAACTACAGTTATATCTTGAAGAGAAGTATAAACAGCTTTAGAACATTTGTTTAGCTTATAAACCTCTGAGGTTGATAATGAAAAACAAAAACAGAAAAAGACACAGATTTCAGTACTATTTGAAATTGTTGTAAAATTGTTTTTGAACTGTTGTGAAATTGTTTTAAAACTTTTGTAAAATTATTTTAAAATTGTTTTGAAACTTTTGTAAAATTGTTTTAAAACTGTTGTAAAATTATTTTCAAATTGTTTTAAAACTGTTGTAAAATTATTGTAAAATTGTTTTAAAACTTTTGTAAAATTATTTTAAAATTGTTTTAATACTATTATATAGTTGTAAACTTGTAGAATTATTGTAAAATTATTGTAGAATTAAAGAACACTTAAAACAAAGCAGCTTGATTTTATTATCCAAATCTTTTTCGAATTATAAATAGTATCATGTGGGTCAAAAGAATAAATGTTCTGAAAGTGCCTTTTGAAAAATTATAAACGCTATTTTGCAAGGATGAGTTCATAGGCAAGTCTTAAGACGACCAGCCAGAGATAGAATACAAAAAATTGAATCGGAAAGTCCTTTACAACTTTTCGAAATTTTGAGCCGTTCCGGAGTTATGGCAATTTGAAGTTGGTCGATGGCGAGCGAGTTAGTTATCCATCCCCTTTACCGTGACGACTGCGCAGGCGCAGCGGTACTGGGAACGCTACGCCGCTTCGGTACCGTAGCAGGCACCTGATTGGTCAACTTCGGACCTTTGTAACTCCGGAACGGCTCAAAATTTTGAAAAGCGGTAAAGGACTTTTTGATTCAATTTTTTCTATTCTATTTATATCTTTAATGGACACACCATATCGAAACGAAAGAAGACGGACTCCCTATCTACATCTACTTGATATTTTACAGCAGTGAAGTAAACGATATAAACGCTTCTCTACTTTCTTTTTACTTTTTTGTTATTTTTTAAATTCCTTTTTGGTTTTTCTAATGTTTTTTGCTCTTTTCTAAAGCGTTTTGGTTTTTTTAAATGCTTTTTGCTTTTTTTTGAAACGCTTTGGATTTTTCTAATGCTCTTTGCTTCTTCCTAAAGCGTTTTGGTTATTTCTGATGATTTTTGTTTTTTCTAACGATTTTTGTTTTTTTGACGTTTTTTGTTTTTTTTGACGATTTTTGTTTTTTCTGACGATTTTAGTTTTTTTTGACGATTTTTGTTTTTTCTGACGATTTTTGTTTTTTCTGACGATTTTCGTTTTTTCTGGCGATTTTTGTTTTTTCTAATGCTATTTTCGTAATATTTGCTGAGATTCTTGAATCGTTGACTAATTTATCATTTGGCATCATAGTCATTATTCATTTGATCTTCTTTCATTCATTAATCTTTTACCATGAGGATCTTCTTCTTTAGGTTTTGTGGTCCAAAGATGGTACATTATTAATGTATGAAACGTTGATAAAGATTGCTTAATCGTGAATAAAAGGCAAAAATGTTAAGGAAGGATTTTTCTGACGCAACAAAACTTAAAAGATTATGTGGATAATCCAGTCTAAGCTAGGATTCAGGAGCTTTTGAATCACGAGAAAGCTAATATATTTGAAAACATCATTTTTTATATCCGAGTAAATTGTGTTGGAAAATATGCTTTCGTTTTTTAAATAACAAGACGAGATGAAAAAGAAAATGGAATTAAGAAGAAAATGGAATTAAGAAGAAAAAGGAATTAAGAAGAAAATGGAATCAAGAAGAAAAAGGAATTAAGAAGAAAAAGGAATTAAGTTGAAAAAGGAATTAAGAAGAAAAAGGAATTAAGATGAAAATAGAATTAAAAAGAAAATAGAATTGTATTCCCGACAAAGTGTTAAAGAAATTAGCATACTATGCGGAGAAGGAAGTTATGAATAAATAATAAAAGATATAGTGTTAGAACCCCTATAGGTGAAAACTGCTTTAAAATACTACACACACTATCTATAGGTTGTATTTTTCAAGCAAGGTTAGTATTTTTAAAGCAGTTTTCAAGTAGCAATGGAAGCATCAATTGCTTATTGTTTTACTAAAGATTTAGCCACGAATCGGCTACTCCAGGAGTAAATTTATTATTCGTATCATTCACTTTTGGGTGATTCAAATTAGTGAAATATCACGAACTTGAATTGGTCACACCAAGGCCATAAATTGAAGAAGAAAAACAAGAAGTAGAAGAAGAAGAACAAGAAGGAGAAGACGAAGAAGAAGATGAAAAAGAAGAAGAAGTAGAAGAAGAAGAACAAGAAAAAGTAGAACAAGAAGAACAAGAAGTAGAAGAACAAGAACAAGAAGTAGAAGAACAAGAACAAGAAGTAGAAGAAGAAGAACAAGAAATATCGCGAACTGTGTATTTACAAAGTTATAATAGATTTAAACAACCAGATAATTACTTGTTTCACTTTGATGATTATAAAGATCTAGCGGATCAAGAAGTAACTTTATTATTAATTTTCCTGTTCACTTGAATCGTGCCAGTTGATGCCAATAATTTATAACTTGTCGCCACAGAAACAGTGGATTAGTAGCTACCCTGGCATTTCATTCGTTAGAAAATTTTGCATATAGGTAAATTGCTAGGTAAATTACTAATTACTAGGTAAATTACTAATTTTGTTTTTAGATTAGGATCCTTGATTCTACAGTAAAGCCAAAAATTATGTTTTAAAAATGTTCTGTCCATCTGTCTGAAAGTTAAGGTAGTTAGAGAACGGTCAGGTAGTTAGATGCAGGTGTAATGTTGCCAGTTTACTAAAGTAGCTCTTGCTGATCCTATCATCAATTGCAATAAGCATATCACCAATTGCAATAAACATATCAGCAATTGCAATAAGCATATCACCAATTGTAATAAGCATATCACCAATTGCAATAAGCATATTACCAATTTCAATAAGCATATCATCAATTAGAAGAGATCTTGAACTTTTGGAAACGGTTTTTACATTTCTGTGAAACTGTATCTTTTTGAAATAGTTCCAGGGAAGGTAGAGTTGGTAAATTAGGTGCCAACTTTCGTTAAGGAACCCTTCGGTAGAGTGGATTAAGGTTTGGTTAGATTGATTAGGTTACATTGCTTTTACACCCTATATTTTGCCTGCTGTATAGTCATTAGCATCGGGAGTCTTCGTCTTCTATTTCTACTGACAATACACATGGATTAGCACCCATTTGGAAATGCTTGTACCACCAATGCTGGTACGAAACATCTTAAAATACAATTGAACATTGAAAAATCTTATAGTGTTCTTTAAGACGTATGCAGATTTTAATAATGTACTTCAAGACAGTAGCCTATTTATAACCTTTGTAGATAACTGTTTGTAGAACATTTGATCAATTGTTTGTAGAACCTTGTGAATCATTGTTTCTAGAACATTGGGAATCATTGTAGAACATTGTTAATTATTGTTTGTAGAACCTTGTGAATAATTGTTTGTAGAACATTGTGAATCATTGTTTGTAGAACATTGGGAATCATTGTTTGTAGAACATTGCGAATCATTGTTTTGTAAATCTTTGTTTGCAAATCGTTATTTTGGATAATTTCGTAGTTATCACTGTATAACAGTTCCTAAAGAATACTATGACCCAAATTTTGTCTCGTGTATATAGAGAACCATAGTTCTTTGATTAGTTGTTTGTTTTAGTCCTAGTCTTACAAAAGAAAACGGGAATTGTTGTTATAGAAATTTTAGACCTTTGGAACACATTTTTTTCAAAATTGTGTTTTGAAATCTTATTAATAAGTTGCAGGTTCAAAAGCAATTTATAGCAAAGACTATTTAAAGGTCAAGCTTTATAAATCATTAGTTTTCCTCCTTCGTGTGCAGTTTATTAGTGACAATTTCACACTTCCTACCTCTATAAACAATAATCTATAAATATTAACAATCCTCAAGGTCACACTTTTGTTTCGTTGCAAAAAACGCCCCTTTATAAAAAGTTGATGTCCATCTTGATCTAACTTTTGTAACACTCACTAAGCAATGTCGCAATAATTGAACATTTTCATACCTATAAATCGACGGGAAATATTGTTTGCAAAAATTTAATGGAAGATACTCTATTAGTTTCGAATTGTTACTTTTCTGTATGCAATTATTAGATTCGTTTGTTTGGAAATTTTACATTCATTTGTTTGCAATTATTACATTCATTTGTATTATATTCATTTGTTTGCTATTATTACATTTGCAGTTTGTGTGGGCAATAAAGTTAAATATTTTTCGGCTCTGGTTTAGTAATCACCTTTAAATGCTGTGTTATAACTGTTAAGTAACGTCTCGTGAGTCAGAACGTAAATGTATGCATGAAATGAAGAAAACTTTTTCCTAACCTACTCTAATTGTTACTTCATATGCTCTCTTGTTTTCTTCTGTACGATACATTTTTTTTCCTTAACAATACGCCTTTTTGCCTTAACAATGCACTTTTTATTTATTTATTTATTTACAATAAAATTAGTCTACTATTGAAAATAATCACTTGTACCGCTAACTTTTATATGCCGGTTTTTAATATACGCAACTGTAACTTTTCAAACCGTTAATTTGCACACGTGTTTACAACGACGCCGTTATAATTGCCAATAAATGATGAACTTATTTTCATGGTCACTTTCTCAGTCGTAAGAATAGAACACTTGTTAACCTTTATTACTTATTAACCTTTTATTATACATTTTCCAAAAATATTGATTCGAAAAATATTGATTACAAAAAGCTTCTTAAACACAGTTTTCTTGAGAGTATCAACTTGATACCAAAAAGTATCAAATTGATCACAAAAATCTTCATCAATTTAATATTTTTGATATCAATTTGAAACTTTTAAGTAAACTGAAGGAGATTATATGCACAGTTTTTTTGAAAGTATGAAATTGATCACAAAAAGTATCAAATTGATCACAAAATCTTCATCAATCTGATATTTTTGATATCACTTTGATACTTTTAAGTAAACTGTGTGTATATTCTATGTAAAATTATATGTAAGGAAGTTCCCGTGCAGAAATTGCCCTACTTTGCCCTATTTAAAATAGGGTTCTGACCAGTGCCTCGCCAGTTTTCCTAGTTTGAGAAAAGTGTAAAAAAAGTAATC
>WNHD01001822.1:0-20449 GCA_011057455.1 Ganaspis sp. Gsp50 | reverse complement strand
TAATTCTGTTTTGTTTAAAAGAATTTAGTGCTCAAGTGTTTCGTTTTATTGTATTTTACTCGGCCTCATGGCCGAATGTTTTGTAAATTCATCAATTCAGAAAATAGAGTCAAGAATTTAGCTAATTCATTAAAATATGTTAAAAGATTAAAATGAGTGTTGTTTACCTTATCCCGACACTCTCCCGTTTTGATTAAAATATTGAGTTAGTTTAGCATAAATTATAAAAATTAAAGTAGAGTAAAAATAAAATCTTAAATTGAATAAAGTCGGTTTCAGTTATTTTCCCGTTTCTTAAAATTAAATAACTTGGCGTTCAAGGATTAATATTAAAAATAATAAATTAAGCCAAGTAATCAGAAATTAATTATAGAATTGTGGTTAGAAAGTAAAATCTGGTTACAACACATTCTATTCAAATTAATCCGCTTTTATCTGGTTTAACCCCACCTCTATCCAGTTTAATCCGCCATTTATCTGCTTAAACCTACCTTCTATCCAGTTTTATCCTGATAACTTCGCATCTATCCGTTGTTCCGTATTTTATCTAGTATTATCCATTTTTCCGTACTCCATCCGGTTTAATCCGTACTCTATCCGGTTTAATCCATGCCCTATCCGGTTTTATCCGCCTTCTATCTAATTTTATCTGGATTATTTCGCATCTATCCCATAATTTTTCCAATTCTGTCTAGTCTTTTTCAATTTAATTCGTAATCTATCCAGTTTCATCCTCTTCTAACCGTTTTTTCTTTCTCTATCAAGTTCCATCCGGTTTAATCCCTGCTCTGACGGTTTAATCTGTCTTTTATCCAGTTTTATCCGGTTTACTCCGCTTTTATTCGTTCTATCGTGCTCTATCCAGTTTCATCAGGCTTAATACCTACTTTATCCAGTCTCATCTGTCTTCTATCCAGTGTCATCCGGATTAATCCATCTGCTATCCGGTTTTATCCGCCTTCTATCCTGTTTTATCCGATTTAATCCATGTGATATCCGAATTTATCCGCCTTCTATCTAGTTTTATTCGGTTTAAGCCATCCGCTATCCGGCTTTATGCGCCATCTTTACAGTTCTATACGGTTTCATCTGCAATTTATTCTATCTAATCCTCTTCTATCCGTTTATTCCGTATTCTATCAGATTTAATCCATTTCAATCCGTTTTTTTTATCTTAATCCATATTCTATCAGATTTGGTCCATATTCAATCCGGAATAATCCGGATCAATCCACGTACAAATCAATTAAAAACATTCTATCCAGTTTAATCCGGTTTAATCCGAATTCTATCCACATCATTCCACTACAAAACCGAAAATAACCCTATTTTTTCCAGTTTATCTAATCCTCTACTATCCGTCTTAATCCATATTCTATCCGTTTTAATTCATATTCTATCTGATCTAATTCATGTTCTATTTGATATAATCCATATTCTATCCAGCTCAATCTACGTTCAAACCGGTAAAAATCATATTCTATTCAGTTTAATCCGTATTTTATTCGGTTTTATTCGTCCTAATCCATATTCTATCAGATGTAATCCATACTTTAAACGCATCAATCCACATTAAAACCGCTTATAATCCTATTCTATCCAGTTTGATCCGTGTTCTATCAGCCTTAATTCATATTCCATTCAATATAATCCATATTCCATATGGAATAACTCGTCTTCTATACGTTTTAATCCATATTCTATTCGATTTAACCCATATTCTATCCAGTTTATTCTGTAGTCTATTCTATCTAACCTTCTCCTATCAGTTTTTCCGTATTCTATACAGTTTTATCCGGTATTATCAGCCTTTTATCCAGTTTTATACGGCTTAATACCTATTCAATCCAGTTTTATCTGCCTTTTATTTAGTTTTATTCTGTTTACTCTGCTTCTATTTGTTCTTCAGTTCTCTATCCAGTTCCATTCGGTTTAATACCTACTCCATCCATTCTTATCTGCCTTCTATCCAGTTTTTTTCGGTTTAATCTGCAATCTATTCTATCTAATCCTAATCCTAATCTATTCTATCTATTCTATCTATTCTGTCTATTCTATCTATTCTATCTATTCTATCTATTCTATCTATTCTATCTGTTTTTCCGCATGCTGTACAGTTTAATCCGGTTTTATCCGCCTTCTATCAAGTTTTATTTGACTTAATACCTACTCCATCCAGTCTTATCAGCCTTCTATCCAGTTTTATCCTGCTTAATCTGCAATTTATCCTATATAATCATCTTTTATTTGTTTTATTGTATTCTATCCAGTTTTATCCTTTTTAATCTGCAATTTATCCTATCTACTTCTCTTCTATTCGGTTTTATCCACCTTGTATCCAATTTTATCCACCTTCTATCCAGCTTTATCCTATAGAATCCTTCCGCTATGCGATTTTATCCGCCTCTTTTCCAGTTTTATCCGGTTTAATATGCAATCGATTCTCTCTAATCCTCTTCTATCCGTTTCCGTATTCCATACAGTTTTATCCGGTTAAATCCATCCGCTATCCGGTTTTATCCGCCTTCTATCCTGTTTTATCCGGTTTAATCCATGTGATATCCGATTTTATCCGCTATCCGGCTTTATGTGCCATCTTTCCAGTTCTATACGGTTTAATCTGCAATCTATTCTATGTAATCCTCTTCTGTCCGTTTTTCCGTATTCCATACAGTTTTATCCTGTTTAATCCATCCGCTACCCGGTTTTATCCGCCTTCTATCCACTGTTATTCGGCTTAATACCTATTGTATCCAGTCTTATCTGCCCTCTATTTAGTTTTATCTTGTTTACTCCGCTTCTATTTGTCCTTCCGTACTCTATCCAGTTTTATTTGTTTAATCTGCAATTTATCCTATTTAATCATCTTTTTATTTGTTTTAATGTATTCTATCCAATTTTATCCTTTTTAATCTGCAATTTATCCTATCTACTTCTCTTCTATTCGGTTTTATCCAACTTCTATCCAGTTTTATCCTGTTGAATCCTTTTGCTATGCGGTTTTATCCGCCTCTTTTCCAGTTTTATCCGGTTTAATATGCAATCGATTCTCTCTAATCCTCTTCTATCTGTTTCTCCGTATGCTTTACAGTTTTATCTGATTTTATCCGCCTTCTACCCAGGTTTATCCGGTTTAATCCATCCACTTTACGGTTTTATCCGTCTCTTTGTCAGTTTTATTTAATCTGCAATTTATCCTATTTAATCATCTTTTTATTTGTTTTAATGTATTCTATCCAATTTTATCCTTTTTAATCTGCAATTTATCCTATCTACTTTTCTTCTATCCGGTTTATCCACCTTCTATCCAGTGTTATCCTGTTGAATTTTTCCGCTATGCGGTTTTATCCGTCTCTTTTACAGTTTTATCCTGTTTAATATGTAATCGATTCTCTCTAATCCTCTTCTATCCGTTTTTCCGTATTCCATACAGTTTTATCCGGTTAAATCCATCCGCTATTCGGTTTTATCCGTATTCTATCCACTTTTATCCGGTTTGATACCTATTTCGTCCAGTCTTATCTGCCTTTCATCCAATTTTATCCGGATTACTGTGCTACTATCCGTTTCTCCGTACTCTATAAAATATTTTTCTAAAATCAATGTCACGCTGGCATTTATTTTATTTGAATCAAAGTTTTCTTGAATCAATTATATTTTTGTCCAGTATTGGATAAAATAGAAGCAATCTTGCCAAGAAATGTTGTGCCAGTTTTGTCTCTTTGTAATTTTTAATTTCAAGACCACACTTGGGGGAAATAAGCTCTTTTTTGTTAACAATCAAAATGAAATTTCTCTTGCCTAGAGAATGTATTAAAAAGGAATCTTGAATTTTTCGAAACTTCGGCCCACATGTGGAGACTTCTTCAATTTCCAAGGAGTTTTTAATGCTCTACAGTTTACGACCTACAGTTACTTTGTAACTGACACGAGGACAATGGCACAATGAGTATAAAATTGGAGTCGTATTATTTGAAAGATTGTAGTACTTTTATATACATTGCCGGTGCCCTGACTGCTGTAAAAGTAATATGATTGCCTGGTTGTTGTGGTCTGGGTGCAATACGGGTGGACATTTATATGGTGGAGGGTTCCGAGCCACATGCCCAGGGTTCACCAGGTGTCAGATGAATTTCCATCTATTTTTCAGGCAGCAAACTTGCAGATGGCGAAGAAATTGGGATATTTTGTACGCTCATTCGTTCGTGATTCGTGTACAAACGACAACATTTGCTAAATGATGCTCAAACACTACGCGTCGCATCGATTAACTTCACCTCCAACCGAATCCCATAAAGAAAATCCCTTCCACTTTTTTCTTCCACCATTACAAGCCACGTGGCAAACGACTTCTGAATTCTAGATGCTGAACATATTTTTAGAAAAGGTTTTTTAAAAATCCAACTGATTATTAGGGTGGTTTTTTCAACTATTTTTTTCAGTCACAACTTAAAACTTATTTAGAAAATTGAAAGAAAAATTCCATGAAGGTTATAGACCTTGGTATTAATTTTAAGTACTACCCCAAAGCATCTCTTTCATCTACAATACACGTAAATCGACATATTGCTTTGTTAAAGTTCTATAACTCATATGCGTTTTATCCTATTTCATTGGTCTTGATCTCAATTCACTCTGAATAGAATACTCTACAAAAGTGTCCATTGAAGCGAAAGTGTAACTTGTACTGGGAAGTTGGTACGGATCACTGAAGATGATTTTTACCAAAATTTGCCTTTTTTTACTGTCATCTCTGAAATAATTAATTTTATAAAAAAATGTACATAACAAATTTGTTGGAAATTCAATTTACTTGAAGAAAGGTCCTGTAGACTAAATCGTTCAGATTAAAAATTCTTTAGTTAATTTTGGAAGAACGAAAATCTTGCGATTACAATATTTTCTCTTTAAGGATGCAAAAAGTAAACAAATAAAAGATGTTACAAATAAAATTGAACCCTTTAAAAGAAAACGTGATAAAGTGAGATAAAAGACTGATAGAACTCAAAAGAAATGGATGAAGAAAATAACAATGGACAACAATTAGAAAAGAAAATGTATGAAACTGGATGAAAATAAGGATGAAATATAAAATCAAAAGTAATTAACAAAAAAGAAACAAGTAGTGACAATAAGGGACGTATAAATTCGAATAAAAAAGAGATGACACTAAATGGAAAATATATAAACCATGTATTATAAAATATATAAACCATATATTATAAAATATATAAAATTGGAAAAAACACGCATAAATCTGAATAAAATACGGATAAAACAACATGAAACTACATAGAGTACTTATTAATCCAGAGAAAAACGGATAGAATACGAATGAAAGAGGATAGAGGGCGGATTAAATCGGATAAAACCGGAAATAATATGGATTAAACCGGATAAAACTGTAGAGAAAAGGGAAAAACGCGATAGAAGTGGATTAAAACGAACAGAACGTGGATTAAATCCGATGGAATAATGATTGAACCGGATAAAACTGGATAGAATACGGAAAATCCATGCAATGGAGACTAAACCGGAAAAAACCAGATAGAAGCAGAGAAAAACCAGATAGGATGTGGATTATACCGGAAAAGCCGGATAAAATGCAGAATAAATTAGATAAAACTGGATAGAACACGTCAAAGTCCACATTGGATATCTAGGATACCGGAAAACAGGATAAAATGCAAAAAAAAGGAATGAAACTCCATAAAGTACGAAAAAAAGGAGAAAACCGGAGTAAACTGGATACAACTGTATGTAGTGCGGAAAAACCCAGATAGGATGTGGATTTTTTCAGAAACCCGGATAGAATACGGATTAAACAGGATAGAATTCGGATTAAACTGGATAGAATACGGGTTAAACTGAATAGAATTCGGATTAAACTGGATAGAATACGGATTAAACTGGATGGAATACGGATTAAACAGGATCAAATTCGGATTAAACTGGATAGAATTAAGATTAAACTGGATAGAACACGGATTAAACAGGATAGAATTCGGAGTAAACAGGATACAACTGGATGTAGTGCAGAAAGAACTGTATAAGATGTAGATATTCTCAGAAATCCGGGTGGAATAAGGATTAAACCGGAAAAAACTGGATATAATACTGATAAGACTGGATAGCGTATGGATAAGACTGGATAGAATACGGATGGTGCCGGATAAAATGTTAATGAAATCGGATGGAATACGAAAAAATCCGGTTAGACGACGGGTTTAATTTGAATAGAATACGGATAGGTTTAGATAGAACCGTAGTATACCGGATAGAATCTGGATAAAGCTGGATAAAGCCGAAATGAATATAAAAACTGGATAGAATGACGACCATACCGAATAGGATACTCACTAAATCGGACAATAACAGATAGAACATGGATTAAACCGGATAAAATAAGGATAAAACCATATAGAGAATGGATAAAACCGGATATATCGAATTTAACCAGATAGAATACGTATTAATGAAACCGGAAAGAATACGAAATAAACCAGACTGAATACCTATTAAACCGGATAAAATACGAATAAGATCTTATAAAGATGGTTAGAATAATAAAAAAACCAGTTAGAACGCGGACTAATCCAGATGAAATAGATTTGAAACTGGATAGAATTTGAGTGAGTCTGGATAAAATTGGAAAAAAATAATAGAATATGGATTAACCGGGTACATTACGGACAAATCTGGATAGATTGCATATAAACCCAGATAGAAACGGATACAATACAACAAAACTTCCTAGAATACGAAAATCACCGGATAGAATGAGAATTGGATCGAATAGAGCACTAATTAACCCGGATAGAATACGGATTAAGAAGGATTGTCCGGATAGTAATGAGAATTAAATTTGGGAAATCTGAATAGAATCGGATTCATTCATATAAAACTGGATAGAATGTGGATTAAACCGAATAGAATATAGATTAAGACGGAGAGAAGATGAATTAAACAGGATAGAATATGGATAAAAGCGGATAGAACTCGGAGTAAACTGGATAAAATATGATTTTAATCGCTTGAAACGTGGATTGGTTCGGATATATTATGGACTATGCTGGATTGAATATAGATTAAATCTGATAGAATATGGATTAAAACCGATGGAAGACAGATTAAGACGGATTAAACTGGATAGAATATCGTTGTAACTGTTTTGAACGTGGATTGAGCTGGATAGAATACGGATCATATCAGATAGAATATGTATTATAACGGATAGAAGACAGGTAAAACCGGATAGAATATGGATTAAAATGGATAGAATATGAATTAAACTGGACAGAAAATGGAATAAAATGGATTAAAATTGATAAAACAAGGTTTAAATAAACTGGATAGAATAAGGTCATGGCCGGTTTTGTAGTAGATTGATGCGGATAGAATTTGGATAAAACCGGATTAAACTGAATAGAATGTGGTTTTAACCGTTCTGAGCGTGGATTGAACTGGATAGAATGTGGATTGAAACGGATAGAATATTGATTAAACCGGATAGAACATGGATAAAATGGATAAAAATGGATAGAATAGGGATTAAATAAACTGGATAGAATAGGGTTAAGACCGGTTTTGTAGTGGATTGATGCGGATAGAATTGAGATTAAACGGAAATAAACTGGATAGAATGTGGTTTTAACCGTTCTGAGCGTGGATTGAACTGGATAGAGTGTGGATTGAAACGGATAGAATATGGATTAAACCGGATATAACATGGATAAAACTGGATAGAATACGGATTAAAAAACTAGATAGAATAAAACCGGTTAAGACCGGTTTTGTAGTGGATTGATGCGGATAGAATTGAGACTAAACGGAAATAAACTGGATAGAAAATAATTTTAACCGGTTGGAATGTGGATTGGTCGGATAAATTATGGATTATACCGGATTGAATATGGATTAAATCTGATAGAATTTGGATTAAGAAGGATAGAAGACGGATCTAACCGGATAGAAGACGGATCTAACCGGATAGAATATGGATTAAAACGGATGGAATTTGGATTAAAACGGATAGAACACGGATTAAATGAAATGGATAGAATAGGGTTATGATCGGTTTTATAGTGGATTGATGCGGATAGAATTTGGATTAAACCGGATTAAACTGGATAGAGTGTGGTTTTAACCGTTTTCAACGTGGATTGAACTGGATAAAATATGGATTAAAGCAGATACCATACTGACGAAAAATTATATCTACTTTTTCAGCAAGTGAACATCAGTTCTTCAAAATTTTAGACTGCAAATAAAGGATTTGATGTAAAAACGGAAAATAATGCTATTTTGAAAATTATTTTGAAAATAACTATAGTTGATCTCATATTTGTTACACATTTGCGGTCATATGTTACACTTGCAACATATTTGTAAGGGCTGTATCTTGAACGGATTTTCCGATTCAAGTACAAATGACACCATCTGACCGAGGTTTCGACCATGTTCTTACTTGCTATTTCTACACGGGAAGCCCTTTAAATGGCACTTTCTTTGGAAAATAATGGGTATTTATCGACACTCAATGTGACATATACGACTGGGACGTAAGAACCCTCTGGGAAGACTTATGAATCCCAGTGGGGCAAGTTACGTCGGGAACATTCGAGAGCAACTTCCGAGATCGTATCACCACATTTTATAGAAATTCCATCGAAAATATTTCAATATCCCGTGGTCAACGCTACTGCTCGCGGATTTCAATTCAAGTGTATGTGTACTGTACATGCCCATATTAAAAGCACTGTCCACTGTCGTTCAATGAAATTTTTATTGCTCGAATTCCAGACTTCAAATTTAATTTCACCTCCATATCTTCTTCCATACGACATTTCCGAAATGTAGTTTTTACTATCTATGAAATTTCGTACATCGGCACTGGTGGATTTGGAAATTAAATCATTTTCTCTAAACTGGATCAGCGAAAAGTCGCTGATTTGAGGCTAATAGTTCCAGATTGATTATTTGGAAAATTAGTCATTGATTTTGAACTGAATCAGCGAAAAATGTAGTTCTAAGTAGTTCTATATAGTGCTATCTAGTTTTATACGGGTTCATTTAGTTTTATCTAGTTTTATTTAGTTCTATTCAGTTCTATGGAGTTCTATCTAGTTTTTTCTAGTTCTATTTAGTTCGATCTATTTGTTTGTAGTTTTATACAAATACGTATATCTAGTTTTGTATAGTTCTATCTAGTGCTAGCTAGTTTTATACAGATTTAGTTAGATTTATCTGGTTCTAACTTGTTCTGTCTAGTTCTGTCTAGTTCTATATAGTTTTTTGTAGTTCGATTTAGATTTTACTAGTTCTATACAAATATATCAAGTTTTATCTAGTCCTTACTAGTTCATACAGATTTATCTAGTTTAATTTAGTTCTATCTAGTTCTATTTAGTACTATCTAGTTGTATTTAGTTGTATTTAGTTATATCCAGTTCTATATAGTTCTATCTAGTTTCAACTAGTTTTATACTGATTTATCTAGTTCTATCTAGTTTCAACTAGTTTTATACGGATTTATCTAGTTCTCTCTAGTTCTATTAAGTTCAGTATCTAGTTGTATTTAGTAATATCTAGTTCTATATAGTTCTATCTAGTTTTAACTAGTTTTATACGGATTTATCTAGTTCTCTCTAGTTCTATTTAGTTCTATCTAGTTGTATTTAGTTATATCTAGTTCTACATAGTTCTATATAGTTCTATCTAGGTTTAGCTAGTTCTATTCTATTCAGTTCTATCTGTTTTTTCTAGTTCTACACAGATTTATGTAGATCTCTCTAGTTCTCTCTAGTTTTATCAAGTTCTATTTACAATCTAGTTCTATCTACTTTCTTCGATTTCTATACAAATTTATCTAGTTCTGCTTCGTACCATTTACATCTACTTGATTACATCTAATTTTATAGTGTTATATAACAATTTATCAAGCTCCATCTATACCTTTTTCTAGATTTTTCTAGTTCTAACTATTATTATACAAATTTATCTAGTTTTATCCAGTTCTGTCTAGTTCTATGTAGTTCTTTTTGATAATATATAGATCTATCTCATTTTTTTTCTTTTATTTAGTTCTATCTAGTTCTATATAGTTTTTTCTAGTTCTATCCAGTTCTATTTAGTTCTATCTAGTTTTATCTGGGTTTTTCTTGTAATATACAAAATTATCTCATTTTGTCTAGTTCTGTTTAATTCTAGAACTATACTATTAGTTAAATCTAGTTTTATATAGTTTCACACCAATGTATCTAGTTCCATCTAGTTCAATTTAGGTATTTCTAATAATACTGCGCTGTCTAGTTCTATCTAGTTTTATGTTGTTCTATCTAGTTCTATTCAGTTCTATCTAGTTCTATCTAGTTTCTTACTAATTTATCTAGTTCTATTTAGTTCTTTCAAGTTTTATCCAGCGCTGGCTAGTTCTATACAGTTCTATCTAGTTCTATCCAGTTTTTTTACTAATTTCTCTAGTTCTATCTAGTTTTTTACTAATTTACCTAGTTTTATATAGTTGTATTTAGTTATTTCAAGTTTTATCCAGTTTTGTACAGATTTATCTAGTTCTAACTAGTTCTATATACATCTAGCTAGTTCTATCTAGTTTATTCTAGTCTTATCAAAATTTATATGGCTTCATCAAGTTCTATTTAGTACTATTCTATTTATTTATACATCTAGCTAGTTCTATCTAGTTTATTCTAGTCTTATCAAAATTTATATGGCTTCATCAAGTTCTATTCAGTTCTAATTAGTTCTGTTTGGTTTTATACACACTTATCTAATTCTATTTTTAGTTCTATCCAGTTCTATTTAGTTTTATTCTTTTTTATACATATTTATCTAGTTTTATCTAGTTCTATTTAGTTCTATCTAGTTCCATTTGGAGTTTCGTCTATGATGCCTATTTTGAATTCCAAAATTGAAAAAGAAACAGTTTTCTCTTTGAAAAAACAATTACTTTTTAATAATTACATCATTATATCTCAACCAAATATATATTTGTAGCTCATTTGTAGTTTATTTGTAGTTTATTTTTAGTTTATTTATTTTTTCTTGAAATTACAAACAAAAAGTGAATCAATTTAGAAAATACTAGAAAAAGGTGTGTCCGCCAACTCGTGAAGCATACAGTGTAAGTGGAAAATGCAATTAATTATTTTCACCGAGAAGGACAATTGCAAAGAATTTTTGCCGATCGTAACTTAACCCGAAACCTTGGATCTATTTCAACAGTCAAGTTGGCCATTTTGAGACGCCCACACGATTCATAACCTCTGTCCGCAGCACGCGAGTGTTATATTTCTTCGGTATCATCTGGTCAGGAAATAATAAACAAGCAGTCAGCCGATTCGTGTGCAAAGGGTGAGAGACCCTTGCGTCTGATTTTAGCAGCGATATGATATCGCACCGCAGCCTTTAACCTACACCATCACCTCCGTCAAATGAAAGATGAAATCAAAGCCTACAACCACGGGCATCTCCAGGGACGCTGAAAACCCTCGAGAAAAAGCCGCACAGCTTTCATCAAGCGCATCCCCGAGTAATATTACTCTGAGTATCACGCGAGAACACGCTGTTGTTCTCCAAGATGATTTACGGCATGTAATAACGATCCACGCGAAGGTCACGATCTTCGCAATCGTATAGCAAGTTGAAGATCAGAATTGCGATTCATAATGCAGGAATTCACAAGATTCCAATATCTGATTGAGGCTTATGTAATTTAGTTACGGTTTCTTTCCATCTTCTTTATGAGAGAAACCGCTCAGGAACGGGAAAATAGTTGGCGAAATGTTCCACATATATAGTATCCTGGAAATTCCGTTTTCAGATTGATTTTACATTCATTCATGTGTGTAAATTTTTATTTCAATGATATTGGTAAGATTGTGATCGATAGGAAAAACTGCTGACTAATTTCAATCGGATTTTTAATTTGATTCAGGTTCGAATGTAAGTTTAGAGCTTTTTAGATATACTATGCGTTTTCTACATACATTGGACACTACTGCGCAGATGTTAGTTACGTAGGACACTACTGCGCAAGTGACAATTACGTAGGTCACTACTGCGCACGTTTTAATTGCGTAGGTTACTACTGCGCAGGTGATAGTTACGTAGGACACTACTGCGCACGTGTTAGTCACGTAGGACGTTACTACGC
Source organism: Ganaspis sp. Gsp50 (assembly GCA_011057455.1). NCBI lineage: Eukaryota > Metazoa > Arthropoda > Insecta > Hymenoptera > Figitidae > Ganaspis > Ganaspis sp. Gsp50. Next base: position 8,274 of record WNHD01001822.1, on the reverse strand, counting down.
ACGTTTTAATTGCGTAGGTTACTACTGCGCAAGTGGCAATTACATAGGTCACTACTGCGCAGGTGTTAGTTACGCAGGAAGTTACTGCGCGCGTTTTCATTGCGTAGGTTACTACTGCGCAGGTGAAAGTTACGTAGGACACTACTGCGCACGTGTTAATTTCATAGGACGTTACTGCGCACGTGTTAGTTTCGTAGGCCACTACTGCGCAGGTGTTAGTTACGTAGAACACTCCTGCGCAGGTGATAGTTACGTAGGACACTACTGCGCACCTCTAAGTTACGTACTTTACTACTGCGCATACCCTGCTTACATTGAACAATACCGCGTATAATATAGCTACATAGGACAAAAACTGCGCATAAAATAGCTACGTAGGAAACTACTGCACATTAGAGAGATACGTAGGACACTACTGCGCAAGTCTAAGTTGTGTACGTTACTACTGCATAGAACATAGTTACGTAGGACATCACTGCGCACATCTACTTACCGTACGTTTCTACTGCGCATTGCATATTTAAATAAAACACAACTGCGCAGATGTTAGTTACGTAAGACACTGCTGCGCATGTTGGACTTGGATAGAACGCTATAGCGCATGTCTCAGTTGCATAAAACATTAATGCGCATGTCTCAGTTGCATAACAAATTACTGCGCATGTCTTAATTGCATAGGACACTATTGCGCACATCCTACTTACAGAAGAAATTACTGCGCATGTTCTACATACACGAAAGAATTCTGCGCGTGTCCAAATTACATAAGAAACACTTACGCATCTAGCACTTACATTAGAGACTACTGCGCATGTTCAACTTACAAAAAAAACTAGTGCGGAAATAGGTCATGCGCAGTAGTGAACTACGCAAGTAGGGCATTTACAGTATTTTTTAAAATGCAATTTACATATGCGCAGTAGTATTCACTGCCAGAAGTACGTGCGCATTGGTCTCCTATGTAAGTAGGACATGCGCAGCAGTGTTCAATGCAAGTAGTACATGCGCCGTTGTTTCTTGTTCGAGAAGGACATGCGCAATACTATTCAGTGTTAGTAGAACATGCGCAGTAGTGTTCAATGCAGGTAGTAAATCCTCAACACTAATAATACGGAAAGTAGATGTGCTCAGTAGTAAATGCGCAATAGTTTCTTCTGCGAACAGGTCATCCGCAGTAGCTGCTTGTGCGAGTGGGACATGCGCAGTAGTGTTTCATGCAAGTGGGGCGTGCGCAATAGTGTTCAGTGTATGTAAAACATGCGCAGTAGTGTTCCATGCAAGTGGGACGTGCAAAATAGTGTTTAGTGTAAGTAAAACATGCGCAGTAGTGTTCAATGCAAGTGGGACGTGCAAAATAGTGTTCAGTATAGGTAGAACATGCGCAGTATTGTTCAATGCAAGTGGGACGTACAAAATAGTATTCAGTGTAAGTAAAACATGCTCAGTTGTGTTCAATGCAAGATGAACATGCGCAGTAGTGTTTAATGCAAGTGGGATGTGCGCAATAGTGTTCAGTGTAAGTAAAACATGCGCAGTAGTGTTCAATGCGAGTAGAACATGCGCAGTAGTGTTCAATGATTGTGGGACGTGCAAAATAGTGTTCAGTGTAAGTAGAACATGCGCAGTATTGTTCAATGCAAATAGAGCATGCGCAGTATTGTTCAATGCAAGTGGGACGTGCAAAATAGTATTCAGTGTAAGTAAAACATGCTCAGTTGTGTTCAATGCAAGATGAACATGCGCAGTAATGTTTAATGCAAGTGGGACGTGCGCAATAGTGTTCAGTGCAATATGAACATGCGCAGTAGTGTTTAATGCAAGTGGGACGTGCGCAATAGTGTTCAGTGTAAGTAAAACATGCGCAGTAGTGTTCAATGCAAATAGAACATGCGCAGTAGTGTTCCATGCAAGTGGGACGTGCGCAATAGTATTCAGTGTAAGTAAAACATGCGCAGTAGTGTTCAATGCGTGTGGGACGTGCAAAATAGTGTCCAGTGTGAGTAGAACATGCGCAGTAGTGTCCAATACAAGTAGAACATGCGCAGTAGCGTTCAATGCAAGTGGGACGTGCGCAATAGTGTTCAGTGTAAGTAAAACATGCGCAGTGTTGTTCAATGCAAGTAGTACATGCGCAGTAGTCCCCTATGCAACTAAAACCTGCGCAGTAGTTTTTATCTTTTCCAGATTGTTCCCATAAGTATTTTTCAAGACAAATTCTTTAAAAAATCTATATAAAACTGTTTCTAAAATCGAAATTAAGTTTTCAGGTACACTTTTTTTCGTTTTTCCTAACTTAATACTCAATGCACTCACTCTCTTTTTGCAAAAGCTACAAAACTTGAAACTATAACTTTATATAACATTCAGGAAATATTGAATACAAAAATGGCCTTCCAGTTAGCACCGTTAGCCTTTTTTTGTACCTGTTTACATCTAGAGAATATTCCTATATGCACACTTGAACACAGATATAATAAGTATAGCACTTATGCCGCTATTCGACGAGTAGATCAGAGCAGGAAAAAAGGTGTTTAAGATGGCATGGCGTCTATTCCAGCCGAGGTAATCGAGCTCCTGTTACTCTGCCTTGCCGTACCTGTCTGGCAAGTTTTTTTTAACCACAACAACACCAAGCAAATCATTGTGCCACGGACGTGAGCTTCTTGGCGCCAACACTGTCCACTCTCAACACATTTTACATATTCAATAAAATTATTATTTTTTAAAACCTAGGGAAAATTTCAATGTCATGTATTTTATATTATTCTCCATGCAAAAGGATAGTTAGAAACTACTTTCTAAAGCATTGAGCAAGACTTGTCCAAAAAATAGCGCTTCTTGTATTATCACATGAATGACTTTTTGTTTACAATTCATAAATAAAACTTTAATTGGTAAAATAAATAAAACTTTAATTGGTAAAATAAATAAAACTCTTTAATTGGTAAAAACGTGTTAAATTCTAAACAAAATAAGCCTAGAATGAACATTCTTCGTTAAATTTTAAATCAGTTATTGCAAAAATAGTGTAAATCACAACATTTTCTTAAAGATTATATAACTCGCGGAAAAATGAAGATTTTTTTACCTTCAAGGGCTCCACTTAAAGCTTATTTTTCATACAATATTTTTTGCATATAATAAAATTACGAAAAAAAAATTTACATTCGTTTTCAGACCACTAAAGTAACTTGCAAGTACAAATCGTTTTTGCCTTTTCTTTAACATCGTACAGAATGTAAGGAAACAATTGTACAATAATTCTAAAACATTCACACGATTTTATGAATAATTGGCTTTCAAATGAGAACTAGAACGTTTAAAAATCTTCATTATTTCAAAAGTTATTGCATTTTTAAGAAAAAGTGACATTTTCACTATTTTTGCAATAACTTTTTTGAATATTGTCGAAAAACGTCCATCCTAGGCTTATTTTATTTAGAATTTGATCACTTTTAAACCCCTAAAAATCCAAAATTTTCATTCTGAAATTTCAAGCAAAAAATTCATAAATTGATGTGCTTAAACTAGGAGTTTCTGCACGGTTGTGCAAAAGCCGATTTTTAATCCTATTCCGTTTTCCTGCTTATCTACTAAAACTTTATTTATTCAATTTTCAATTCTATTTTATGTACCTGATTTGTTTGATTAACTAGTGGAATAAGAGTCTCGTTTGTTTTAATTAGTTGGCATTCCTGACTTTAAAGTGTGCCAAGGAGTAAAATAAATGAAGTAGTTATCTGCTCTAAAGAGCCTTTCTCATCAAGTTGTGTGGTCTGGTTGCAAAAAAAAATTATGAGGTTAGGATTTAAGTTCTAACCTGCCGTCTTTTTTTGCGTGAAAGAAGATTTTGCAATTATTTGTTATGCTATTCCTTGACGCAAAAATGGTTAATTGAAAATAATCTTGTTAATAAAATCTAGGCAATTTTACTTGAAGAAAATATGAATAAAAAGAATGTTCGTGTCAAGGAGTCACAAACGTGGTACTATCAAGAGTTGTTGATGGACGCGTGTGCGCCTTTCGCCTGTCACTCTCTTAAAAAGTTATCGATAGATCGACAATGCGAACTAAGGATTACCTGTATCCAATACCAGTTGGTCTTTTACGGCTTGACACTAAACAAGGTTACAACGGGATTACATCTTGCACATTCGATAACGAATTTTTTCAATCAATATGTAGACCGAGAGAAAAAGTTAATCAAACTCGGGGCCAAGTGATATTTTAGTCAAGTTAATTATACGTTTGTAAAAGAGGGTTAATTAAATTTCACAACATGTGTAAGTTGTTATTGCGAATAAATTCTTTTATATTAAACATGAGGATATTGTTTTTTCTAATCTGGTTTAGGAATGAGTTCAAAATTATTTAAAAAGAAGTTTTGCAAAATGTAGGGGTGGTTCTGGACTGGCTCAGGATGGGCAAACTTGACGGTGCCTATATTGGAATAGTATGGGAAAAATTTTGCCAGTGTGGGGAAAACTAGTTTGGACCTAGATTGCTCCTAAATTGAAACTAGATTGATCCTAGAATGATGCAAAAATCACCCTGGATTGACCCTAGGTTGAATCTAGAGTGGCCCTAAGTTGGCGCTAGATTGACACTAGATTGGCCCTAGATTGAATCTAGAGTGGCCCTAAGTTGGCACTAGATTGACACTAGATTGGCCCTAGGTTGGTATTAGATTGGGCCTAAGTTTACACTAGATTGACACTAGATTGGCCCTCGATTGGTATTAAATTGGGCCTAAGTTGGCAATAGATTTGCATAAGATTGGCACTAGTTTGGCCCTAAATGGCCCTAAATTGGCACTATATTCGTTCTAGATTTACACTAGATCGTCCCTAGATTGGCTCCAGATTCGCACTAGATTGACCCTACATTGGAATTAAAGTGAGCCTAGGCTGGCTCTAGAGAGGCAATAAGTTCGAAATAGATTGACCCTAGATTGGGTCTAGGTTAACACTAATTTTGCCCAAGGTTGAGACTAATTTTGGCCCAAATTTAGCATTAGATTGGCCCTAGGTTGGCACTAGATTTTCCCTAGATTGACTCTAAATTGACCCTATTTTTCCCTAGATTTACCTATAATTGAACCTAGATTAGCATTAGTTTGACCCTAGGTTGGCGGTGAAAAGGTCCTAGATTGGTATTAGTTCTACCCAAGGTTCGCAATAAGATGGCCATAAATTGGCACTATATTGGTTCTAGATTTAGCCTAGAGTGGCTCTATTTTGCAACTAGATTAGCCCTAGAAAAATATAAGATCTAGCCTAAATTGGTACTAGATTGGAAAGAGGTACGCACTAGACTAGCGCTCGATTAATATTAGATTGAGCCTCGATTGGCTCTAGAGTGACCCTAACTTGGGACTAGATTTGCCATACATGGGTCCTTGGTTTCTATTAGATTTGTCTTAGATTTGCACTAGTTTGGCGTTAGATGGACACTAGATTCGGCTAAAGTTGGTTCTTGAGTGGCTCTAAGTTGACACTAGATTGGTCCTAGGTTGGTACTAGATTAGCCCTAGATTGATATTCTATTCGATCTAGGTTGGAACTAGATTGGTACTAGATTCGCACTAGGTTGACACTCGATTAGTGCTAGATTGGTATTAGATTGAGCCTAGATTGGCTTTAGAGTGACCCTAACTTAAAATTAGATTTGTCATATATTGGTCCTTGGTTTCCATTAGATTTATCCTAGATTGGTGCTATTTTGGCCACAGATTGATACTATATTAGCTTTAAATTGGTACTAGATTGGGCCAAGGTTGGACCTAGAGTCGCCCTAAGTGAACACTAAATTGGTCCTAGCTTGGTACTAGATTGGCCCTAGATTGATATTCGATTGGACCTAGGTTGGTACTAGATTGGTACTAGATTCGCACTAGGTTGACACTAGATTAGTGCTAGATTGGTATTAGATTGGCCCTAGGTTGGCTCTAGAGGTGCCCTAACTTGAAACTAGTTTGGCTCTGAAGTAGTCCTAGGTTGGCACTAGATTTATCCTAGGTTGGTGCTATTTTGGCCGACTAGATTGGTACTATATTAGCTGTAAATTGGTACTAGATTGGGCCAAGGTTGGATCTAGAGTCGCCGTAAGTGAACACTAGATTGGTCCTAGGTTGGTACTAGATTGGCCTTAGATTGATATTCGATTGGACCTAGGTTGGCACTAGATTGGTACTAGATTCGCACTAGGTTGAGACTAGATTAGTGCTAGATTGGTGTTAGATTGGCCCTAGGTTGGCTCTAGAGTAGCCCTAACTTGAAACTAGTTTGGCTCTAAAGTGGTCCTAGGTTGGCACTAGATTTGTTCTAGGTTGGCTCTATATTGGCTCTAGGTTGGCTCTATATTGGCTCTATATTGGCTCTAGACTGGCCCTACATTGGATCTAGAATGGCCCAAGATTGAATCTAGATTTGCCCTACATTAGATCTAGAATGGCCCTAGATTGAATCTAGATTTGTCCTAGATTGGCCCCAAATTGTCTCTAGATTAATTTTAAAGTAGTAGAGGAACTAAGACCTTGTCTATTTCTGAAGATTTCACACTTTTATTTTAAATCCACATAAACTGATATAAGGAACACACACACAAAATTTTTCTCAAAATAAAAATTTGAAAATAGTATCTCTCAAGTCTAACTTGTAACATTATTGAATATCAATGAAGTCATTGCACTGGTTATCTCACACTTTTTAAAAATATCTAATGTTAAATTAAGAAGATCTTGACACGTAAATAATGCGACTTAATGAAGTTTGAAAAGTGACATTTACTTTTGAAAGAGATTAAAACGATTTTAACTCTATAATTCTTCTATTTAGGGAGCAGAGTCTAAAAATGCATGATATGAAAGAAGATTCAGAAATAAATAGGGAGTAAAAAAGCATATAAATATAAAAAAAAACTTTTCTAGAAGATTTGAAGTTGAAAAGGATTGTCTTGGAACTGCTTGAGAGTTTTACTACTCAGTTTTACTATTTTAGTCCCAACGGAAATCCCAGATTATGTGATTTTCCTATAAAGAGAATAAAATATATAGCTGAAACGTGCGTTAGCTTTAGAAGAACTGAAGGAATTTAAAAAGAGACTAGAAATCCATTTTCAAAGTAGAGCTTACTTTTTCATAGATAATTATTGAATTTTAAATTATCATAAAAAATTGGTTTAAAGCAGATAAGCACTCGAAGCGAATCGAAATTATAAGAATATACAATCTAGAGGTAAAAATTTAATTAAAAAAATATTAATTAATTTCTGCAAAAGAAATATAAAATATAATTTTCGTGTCATCATAATATTTTACTTTAATAAAATTTGGTTTAATTCCGTCTTGTTTTTCTGTATTTATTCTTATTCGATCTTTATGTGGTCTTATTCGTCCGTACTAGCCATTGTTTATTCGTACTTATTCTTGAAGTTCATCTTTATTCAAGTTTATTTGGTTTTACTAGATTTTATTTATTTTTAAAAATTACTATTCGTTTTTATTCCCTTTTATTACATCCCTTGATAAAAAAGAGCTTTTTATACGTTGTTCCATCTTGTTCTATCATTTTCTATTCTTTTCTATTCTTTTCTGGCTTTTCCTATCACTTTCTATTTTGTCTATCCTTTGCTATCCTTTGTTATCCTTTTCTATCCTTTTCTATCTTTTCTATGGTTTTCTATGATTTTCTATGCTTTTCTTTCCTTTGCTATCCTATATGCTGTCTTTTTCTACCTTTATTTCTTTTCTCTACTTTCTACCTTGTTCTGTCTTGTTCTATACTTTTCTGGCTTTTCCTATCCTTTTCTATTTTGTCCATCCTTTGCTCTCCTTTGCTCTCCTTTGCTCTCCTTTGCTATCCTTTGCTATCCTTTGCTATCCTTTGCTATGGTTTTCTATGGTTTTCTATGCTTTTCTTTCCTATGCTATCCTATGCTATTCTTTTCTACCTTTATTTCTTTTGTCTACTTTTTATCTTGTTCTATACTTTTCTATCCTTTTCTATTCTTTTCTGGCTTTTCCTATCCTTTTTGCTTCCTCATAGGGAAGCCTTGTAATCGTGCCGATTTTCGATTTTCCAAAAATAGTCTAAATCAACTCATTTTCATCCAAAAAGCATAAGTACGAAGTTTTAAGCAAATGTCCAGATGTATGTGTGTGTGTGTGTGTGTGTATGTGTGTGTGTGTGTGTGTGTCACGCTTTTTTGTGGCCTCTCTATCTTGAGAACGCTTTGACCGATTTCAATGAAATTTGGCATAGTTATTACACTCAT
>WNHD01001821.1:0-20209 GCA_011057455.1 Ganaspis sp. Gsp50 | reverse complement strand
TATAGAATATTTGCAGAGGAAATATTGAAATAATTTTAGGTTATGTAATTATCCGACAGAAATAGTAAATTTACAATCAGCAGCGATAGCAGTACAGCTGTTGATTGTAAATTTACTATTTCTGTCGGATAATTACATAACCTAAAATTATTTCAATATTTCCTCTGCAAATATTCTATATTCATAGTTGGTAAAAATCGGACCACCATTAAAAGTAGTAAATTTACAGGGAAATTTTTTTACAGTGTATGTAAACATAAAACATCCATTTGAATTCAAACTATGAAAAGAATTGAAAGGAATAGAAACATATCAACTATTTTCAAAATTCCAAAATCACAAACTGAATTCATTTTAATGGAAAGAAAGAAAGAACTTTTAAGAGAAAGTTTTTGTAATGAAACTTTTTTTAAAGTATATTCCCTTTTATGGCATTAAAAAGCATTTAAGAATAAAACATAATAGATTTTTTAAATATTCTTTTCTATTACTAGAACTTCATATAAGAGGGAAATTCAAGTATTAAGTAGAATAGAAAATTTTCAGTTTTGCGTGAAAATCAAAATATTCGAATCTTTTTCTTCTCCAGCCTTCTTGCCGGGATATTTTCATTAATTAATTACGGAAAAAAATGTTTTGTGAAATTCACTGAAACTACTTGCGCAATCTACAAAACGGGACTTGTGATCCTCAAAAACAACTGAATTTGGGAAATACACAAACCAAATCTGCATTTGCGACAATATGTCAACGGCACGATGCAGAACGCAAACAGCTGATTCTTTTGCACATGCGTGGCGCATGCGCATTGCTGAATTTCTTGGGATTGACACAAGCCAGTTTGTGTTTTTCCCAAACCACTTTTGTGTAGATCGCAAAGCACAATTATTTATGCGTTCTACAAAACAACGTTGCAGTTTTCACAGGACATTTCTTTCCGCGTACTCACAAGTTTTATTACATTTTCAAAATATTTATTTTTTTACTTAATTATTAAATCGTGGAGAGTTTTTTCAATTTTTTGCAAGAACTGGGATGGGGAGGTGCAAAATTTCTGTTCGTGTCGTTATAAGCCTGAAATAAATACTAAATTAATACCGAGATTAAAACAGAAATTAACAAAAAACAAATGTACAAGAACAAAATATACAAAATTATCAATGAACAGAAAATAAGAATAATAATTAATTTTAACGACTTTTTCAGGAGGAATGTGTTTTGCTTATAACTGTGATTTATACTACAGAGAGTACTTTCCGGATTATGATCTTGGATGGTGGCTTTTTGCTGTTACGATTGTTATCGGTAGTATAGGTGTAGTAGTAGGTGGTGTTGTGAGTGATAAGTTCGTAGCCAAAATGGGTATTAAGTCCAGAGTCGCAGTTTTGGCAATAAGCCAATTAGTATCAACACCTTTTGCCTTTGGATCCGTCTACTTCAGTCCTCTTTGGGCTATGATTACTCTTGGAATTTCGTATTTCTTTGGTAAGCTCAAAAATACCCTTTTTAAATTATTTAATACTTTGAATTCATTAATTTGACAAGGGCGTTTTTAATTAATTAATCTATTTTGAAAAGGGTTAATAAAATGTTTGTTTATTTTTAGCGGAAATGTGGTTTGGAATACTTTTTGCAATTCTTGTGGAAATTGTGCCACTCAGTGTGAGGTCCACGACTGTTGGTATTTTCCTCTTTGTCATGAACAATGTGGGAGGTAATTTGCCAATTTTGGTCGAGCCCACAAGACTTGCCATCGGATTTAGGGAATCTCTTTATATTTTTTACGCAGGTTTCTACGGTATAAGTGAGTATAGAATTTTTATAATTGTCGTTTCAAATTTGTGCACCAATGTAGTAGTTTCAACATCCAGTTTTAAAATTATTTGATTTCAATTTATAGCTTCAAACTTAATTCATTTCCACTTTCAACTCGACTGTTTAATCAATTTTTAGCTATAAAATTGATTAACTTCCATTTTCAGATTTCAAATTTATTATTTTCAATTTAAACATTGAGATTTTAAACAATTTTGAAATTTAAAATTGATTAGGTTTCTTCAATGTTCTGCTTTGGTCCTTCCATTTGCAAATTGAAATTGAAGCATATTTTATTAAAAAACAAATATGTAGATCCAGAAAAGTGTAGTGTTTGTTACGTACCTGGAATTTCATATTTTTTTATACTTAATACAATGCAAAAAGAAGCATCCAATAAAAGTTTCAGGAACATAGTCAAATTTGCAAAAACGTGAAACATGATTGTTTTAAAAAAAATTTAAACTAATGAATATTTTTTGTTAAAGTACTAATTGATACAGACAAGTGTAAAAAATGTTATTATATTCAAATTGCGTGTATTTTTTCTGGGGAAACGAATGCAAAAATCACATTGCAAAAAAAATGCCAGGAACACAATCAAATTTGCAAAAATGTCAAGCATGATTTTTTTTTTAAAATACACAATGGTGCATATTTTATTAAAAAGCAAGTTCATCCAGAAGAGTGTAGTGTTTGGGAGATACTTTAAAATCTGTATGTTTTTACGCTGAATCCAATGGAAAAGAGAGAATTTAAAAAATGTTCCAGGAACACAGTCAAATTTGCAGAAATATGAAAAATTCAAATTTTCTTAATTTTCAAAGTCATGTGCAATTTTTTAAAACAGGAAAGTGTCAAAAACGTTATTATATTCAAATTGCGTGTATTTTTTTGGGGGAATCGCATAATAAAATCAGATTTCAAAAAAAATTTAAGGAACACATTCAAATTTGCAAAAAAGTCAAGGATGGTTTTTTTTTTAAATACACATTGATGCATATTTGATTAAAAAGCAAGTTGATCCAGAAGAGTGTAGTGTTTCGGAGGTACTTTAAAGTTTGTATTTCTTTTATGCTGAATCCAATGGAAAAGAGAGAATTTAAAAAATGTTCCAGGAACATTAAAAAGCAAGTTGATCCAGAAGAGTGTAGTGTTTCGGAGGTACTTTAAAGTTTGTATTTCTTTTATGCTGAATCCAGTGGAAAAGAGAGAATGTAAAAAAAAATTCAGAAGCACATTAAAATCTGAAAAAACGTGAAAATGCAGTTATATTTAAATTTCAAATTCATGCACAATTTTTTATAATTCATATTGATCCTGGAAGTGTTTGTTAGGTACCTTAAATTTCGTATTTTTGTTTACTGAATCAAATGCAAAAAGCTTTTGCATAATTTTTATTAATGCCAAATAAATTAGTACCAAACTTAATTAAATAATTTATTCTACTAATTAACAACAACTGAGTGATAAATTCAAGTTATTATTTATAACTTATATTATAATTATTTATAACTCAAATTATAATTTTTATCCAGGTTCGCTGATGTTCCTGTTCACCATGTTTTTCATGGAAGGACCTGTGACAGAAAATACGAGGAAATCAGTGGAATCAGGGCAGGATAATTCAACTTACATTGATGATGAGGGTAAAACTTCGACTTTAGAACTACCTAGGCTGCCTGCGAGGCTTCATGACTCAGATCATTCAAGGTTGTAAAATGAACCTTTAAGACAATGTCCAAAGAAACTCTGTGATGTCCAGATGTCCGGAGAATAAAAGAAAAGTGTCTCTTAACAAGTTTTCTGCAGAGAAAAATATGCGAGCACAAGTACTCAACAAGATTCGCAGCATCCCAAGAAGCTGGATTAAAATTCCCGGAAATAGATTTTAAAAAAACCTCTTCGTGTTCAAATCCACAGAAAGATATTTTTAAAGACGAGACTCGAAAATCTTGATAAAGAACCGCATAGTCGTATCAATTTTGAAAGCATTAAATGTGAAGAAATGGAAATAATTAATTTTAGAATTGTTTTACATCTTGAGAATTCTCGAGGGATTAATGAACTTTGACGATTTCGAAAATTATTAAATTAATGTAATTATAATTTTCTCAAACAGATTGTGATTATTTTCAAACTTTACAAAAATGTAATTTAGAATTTTAAAGAATTGATGACTTTCGAAACTAAAATTTTAAAGTTTTAGTTGAAAATTTATTTTCAAAAAAATTTCACTCCCAAATAACAACTACAATTTTAAAAAACATTTTGACTACCTTTTCGAAAAATTAAATTTGAAAAAGTTTTTGCTCTACAGAAACTTTATTTAGGAAATATTGCAAGTATTATATAATTAGAATAATTTTAGTTGCTAGAAGTACGTAATTATCAGTCGAACAAAGGATTGTAAGAGTGTGTACGAGTTAAGTATGTCAAGCATGTTAAGTTATAATAAATCTCGAAATTAGAAAGTCCAAAATGTTACTCTTGAAATTATGACAATTTTATTCACTATTAGTAATGTTTTTTGGTAATCTTTTTTGGTAATTTTTTTGGTAATCTTTATTGGTAATCTTTTTTTTTTGGTAATCGAATAAAAAAGATTCGTAATCCTGTTTCTAAAAATTCACCAAAAGAAAAAGTTCAAATTTTTTTACTCATTAGTTATTAGTTTTACACTCGATTTTGGACTTTTTAATTTTCAGTAAAATTGCTAATAATTCTGTATATAATTCTCCAAATTATTATTTTAAATTATTTTTACGATGAAATAAAGTAATGAACTAAAAGTTAAAACAGTTTCATTTAAGACTTCTTTTCATGCAAAGAAACACCGAATTTTAAGATATACTGAAATATTAAAAATAGATGATAACAGCTACTTAACGAATAAAAAATTATTATAAAAGTTTCTAAATAATTCACATCTACGATATGCGATACTTATTATAAAAATATTCGTACGCTAAAAGAATATGTTCCAGACAATTTTTTTGACAAAAATGTTCACAAAAAATACCTTCAAAAATTGGATTTTTTAAATTTATTTATTTATTTATTAAAGTATAAAATTTTTTTTTCTTCTGTTTTTTCTTTGCTTTTTCTTTAATTTGCACTGTCGAAAAAATTCGTTTGAATTCATAAATTCGCCTGTTTGTAATAATGCATTAATTTTGCATTTAATATCTGGAGATTACTTTTATCAAGGAAAAAATATTTTTTAAATTCGAAGCATTTTTTAAGAAAAACAATTTGTTTCACTTCAATGATTCTACGTTGAAATGAACGTTCATTCATAAATCGTAAAAGATAATACGAAAAACATGCCACAATTCTATCTTAATCATGTGTGGTTTGTTTACATGGAAATGACCACTTTAACGTTAGCAGTTCAACAATTCGTCAGCGAAACCAATTTAAGTTAAAAACAAACTTTTGCATTTGGCAAAAAGCCAAAACATTCAACTTTGCATTTCTAGTGGCTTCATACCTGAAACGAAATTTATTTTCTAATTTCTAGGCTGAATGCCAAGTTCATGTTTCAAAAATAAACGTATTTAATTACAAAAATTTATCTTTAATCGAAAATTTCTCTTTAATCGATTTTTAATTCAAATTAGACATTTAAATTTAGCAAATGCAATCTGAAAATTAAAATGAATTTACCATTTCTGTTATTTTGAATAATTTTTATTCCCTCACTTTTAATATATTTTTTTCATTTCTAATCACTTTCATAATTTTACTTTTAATATTTTTTGTCATTTTTAATCACTAATAATTTTACTTTCAATATTTTTTTTCATTGGACTTTCGAAATTTTGCTTTTAATCCTCAATTTTAACTTTCACAATTTTAGTTTTCATATTTTTGTTAATTGTAATAACTTTTGCAATTTTTTACTAATATAATTGTAATACAATATTTTATGAATAAAATAAATAAATACACTTAAATGACAGATAAAATACTTTTGAATTAAATGAACAAGATAAGAGTAAGTAAATGTAAAAAATTTTTGTAAAGAAAAAATGTTGGAGCTTTTTTAAGTTCTATTGGGAATTTAAAATATAGTGATTTTCATGCAAGTGACGTGTTAAGGAAGTAAATTGTTGATTTATAATACAAAAGTCGCTTGTAGATTTCGAAATAATATTTATTATGAAAATCGCATAAATTAATAATGATCAAGGCTGACATGTTGCCCTTACGAGTTATCACAAATAAGAAATTACTGGAGAAGTAAGAAAAATACATACTGTCACATTAATTTCAACAAATTCAGAAATCATTTCCAAAGTCAATTTTATATTCTATACTTTGAAGCTTGTCCTCGAAATACCACTTATTAACGGTACTTTTCTCTTTGATCGGAAAATTTTCCTCAAGAAACTTTCAAATTAAAACCATGATTTTTAAAACTAAAAAACTTGTTTTTTATCCATATTTTTGAACCTATTATATATTATTTTTTTAATATATAATCCATAGTTTTTAATCTATTACACAAATTCAAAAGGAAACAGGTCTTTAAAAATTATAATCAGGAAATTGAAAAATGGAAAAAATTGAAAAATGTAAAATATTGAAAAATTAGAAAAAGGCTTAATTTTTCCGATCAAAGCGAAAAATGTTTAGGTACAAGAAAAATTGTTTCGAATCTTGAAATACGAAAGAGATCAATATTCTATATGATTTGCGTTACTTAAGACATTCTTTTACACATTATTTAATATAAATAAACGTCGATCTTTGTAATGTACAAAATAACATGTATCAGATAAAAAAAATGTGGCTATTTTGCTCTGTTGGGTGTCTATTTACAGATTGAAACACAGAAAAAATAGCATTTGTGTCAAATTTAAATTTTAATGGCTACATACGGAATCGTCCATCGAACCTCTTCAGGAAATATTAACATTTCTCGAAAATATTTATGTACAATGTATATATGAAATAATGTATATTATACATATTGAGATAAAATATTTATTACGATTGCACTTGGTGTTTAGAAAACATTTCTTCACTATTATTTTCATCTCTATTATTTCCTCACTATTATTTTCATCTCTATTATTACTTTACTATTATTTTTTCTTTATTATTTCTTCAATACTATTTTTCAATATTATTTCTTCACTATTATTTCATCTCCATTATTTTTCAATATTGTTTCTTCAGTACTAACTCTTCAATTTTATTTTTCAATATTATTTCTTGTCTATTATTTTCATCTCTATTATTTCTTTACTATTATTTTTTCTTTATTATTTCTTCAATACTATTTTTCAATATTATTTCTTCACTATTATTTCTTCACTATTATTTTCTCTATTATTTCTTCAGTATTATTTCTTGACTATCATTTCTTCAATATTATTTCTTCAATATTATTTCTTCAATATTATTTCTTCAATATTATTTCCTCTATTATTTCCTCACTATTATTTCTTTATCTTTATTTTCAAACTTGTATCATTTTTTTTACAGTTTCACTCGTGAGATTTAAAAATAGTATTTTTTCCGTTATCATAATTTTATTATTTTTATATAATTTTTTTTTTATAAATTTTTTAAATATATTTTTTACTACTACAGGAAGTTCCTGAAGAGGTTGAGGAAGCTACAACGGTAAATGCTCGTTTCAGGAAACACTGCTCTAGAGGAAAGTCGATGAAATGCAAAATATACATGAAAATAATTACAACGATGATGATTCCTTAAAATTACTCTAATAGTTATAATACGTAGAAAATGTCTCGAACAGCCAAAGGTATAAAAAATGTACATATCTTACGTAGTTAGCTTGTTACAAAGTCTTTTGGAAGTCACTCAACATTCAATACAGACAAATATTCCCATTCACTCATATAATACCTTCGGCTTTATGGGATTTTAATTTTCCCATAATTATTATTACGCTCCTAAAACTTCCATTAACCATTCACTCTCTCTAGGCACCAACTCTCGATTTATATAATATTCTTAATAATTACACAGATAGTTCTCTTTGTTAATCACTTTTTTTTCAAATTGGAACACACTTTATCATTCTACGAAAACAATTTTACAGAAATAAATATTTTGGAAAAATAACGTTACTTTAAAAGTGCGGATAATTTTTCAAAAGCGAGCGTTTTTTGATGGACTATCTACGAGCAGGAAATAATAATTTTAAAGTGTTCTTTTAGCAGATTTTAAGATCGCTATTTAGCAGAATTTAACATCATTCTTTAGCAGTTTTTAAGACTTTCTTTAAATAGAATTTAGGACCGCATTTAAGTAGATTTTAAAACTGCCTTTAAGTAGGTTTTAAAACCGCATTTATGTGGATTTTAAAACCGTCTTTAAGTAAATTTTAAGACCGCCTTTAAGCTGAGTTTAAGGCCGTCTTGAAGTTGAATTTCAGATTATCTTAAAAATATCAAGATTGTCTTAAAAAAATCAATGCCGTGCTCAAAATGTCAATACCATCTTTAAAGTATCAGACGTCTTTGAAATATCAAGATTGTCTTTAAAATATCAAGACTGGTTTTGAAATATCAACAATGTCTTTAAAATATCAAGACTGGCTTTGAAATATCAAGAGTGGCATTAAAATAACAAGATCTTCATTTTTTTTAAGAGAGTGTAAAAAAATTATATAAACAAAAAACGATTTGAAATCACGATTAAAAACTGCAACGATTTCACGCATTGTTTCTAAATTAAAAAAGGGAAAAACCGAAAAAAATAAATAAAAAGGAAATTTTTTTCTTTTCAGTGAAATTTATAAATATTTTCAATTTCTAATTTTATTCATCATATCTATGCTATTAGTTCCTAGAGTTAAATAGTACTGTACAAAAGTGTCATGGAAAGTGATAGCACTAAGCTAGTTCTTTTTATATCGTTCAAAACCGAAAAGACATTTTCATTCACTCAAATAAAAGAAAGTTTTTAATTTTAGAACGTTTTCTTCCATTTCCCCCTCTTTTATAGCTCACATTTTTTTACCCAAATCATTAAAACGATATAGTAAATTTTTTCAATTTTTTGTTCTTTTCGGTTCTTTGCTTGTACATTTATTCGTTTTTATTTTCTTCCTTTTCCATTTCTTCCTTTTCCATCTCTTACTTTTCAATTTCTTCCTATACATTTCTTTACTTTTTAATTTCTTCGTATACAATTTATTTCTTTTTAATTTCTTCCTATATAATTTCTTTCTTTTTCATTTCTTCCTTTTCAATTTCTTTCTTTTCAATTTCTTTCTTTTCAATGTCTTCCTTTACAATTTCTTTATTTTCCATTTTTTCTTTTTAATTTCTTCCTTTTCAATTACTTGCTTTTTAATTTCCTCTTTTTCCATTTTTTCCTCTTTTTAGTTGAGGTCAAACTTTCTAAATTCTGAACAAACTGGAACAAGGATCGTTTAGCCTGTTTTTAAAACAAATATTGTAAAAGTCGTATATAAACAAGTACCACAAAAGTAGTACAAACTGCAATATTTTTTAATATTCAAATGTTTAAATGTTTCTTACTAGATTTTAAAAAATAGTGTAAAAAATCGATTTTCGTTTGTTCAGAATTTAGATATTTTGATATCAACTGAAGAGAAGAATATAATAAAAGAAGAAGAATATAATAAAAGAAGAAAAATAATAAAACAAGACGAAGAATAAAAAAAGAGGAATAATAAAAGAGAAGAATGAAAGAAAAGAAAGAATAAAAAAAGGAAAGATAAGAATAAAATTAAATAGAAAAAGAGAAAAGAAAAGAATAAATAGAAAAAAAGAATAAAATAAAAGAAAATAATAAAATAGAAGAAAAGAATAAAAGAACAAGAGAAATAGAAGAATGAATAGAATAGAAATGAATAAAAGAAAAGAAAATAATAAAATATAAGAAAAGAATAAAAGAAGTTAAAAGAATAAAGAAAAGAAAAGTATAAAATAATAGAAATGAATAAAAGAAAAGAATTAAATAATAGAAAATAATTAAAGAAAATGAATAAAATGACAGAATAAAAGACAATAACAAAGTAGAAGAAAAGATAATAAAAGAAATGAAAAGAATAAAGAAATGAAAGAATAAAATATAAGAAAAGAATAAAAGAAATTAAAAGAATAAAATACTTTCTCTATGAGGAAGCAAAAAACTATAAATAATAAAAAAAGCATTAATTTTGCCTTTCATTCTAAAAAGAAACCAGTCAATTTTGAACGATACAATTTGAACCAACTACAGAGATTCTGGCAGTCTTTCATAGTTTAAAATCCTCGAAACTTCTGGTCCATTAGAATTCCTAACTTTAAATTAATCTCAAAGAAAAAGAAATTCAAGAATAAAAAACAACTCTTTTCCTTCAATTTCCTCCACCCATCAGATCCAAAATCATCAATTTCTAATCCACCAAGTCAAATCAACAATCATCAGTCGAAGTACTCGAGATTTGAGTGCTGGCTCCACTGGAAAAGCTGCTCCTGCAGGTCTCCACCGACAGAGCAGTTTCCGGCACCTGAACAAACTGGACCTTGTCTTTCGGCCACTTTGTCTTTCCATAAACGCAATTCAAAATATTGTACTTTGACTCCATCTCGAGCTGACTAAGATTGCCGCTGTGTCGCCTCTTAAGTACCTTTTTGGCCATCAAGCTTCTATTATTTTTATACGAGAGCTCCTTTCTAAAGCAGAAGAATTTCCTCAATTCTCGTTTCACTCTTTTGGAACGATAGCCAAAAAGCAAAGGACTTACGTAAGTCGAGAGAACCAGGAAGCTCAGCACAAGTGTGTCAAATCGTCTAGGATCCAAACAGCTTCCAATCGAAAGATTGCCCATCATCAAAATTATGACATAAGGTGTCCAACAAATCAGACCCATCACAATCACAAGGGCACTTATTCTAGCTGCACGTGTTTCCTCTCTGTACTTGAAAATAGATCCATTACTGATTCTGTACTTCAGGGAATTAATGTAACTCGATGTGCTCCTGATGCTCGAAATCCTGTGAAGCGGAACTTTGTACGGAGGAGTAATCGTAACTATCGGAGGGTTCTGAGGAGCTGCTAACAAATTAGCTGACGAGGAATCCGTGTTCCCTGATGCTAGCGATATCTTCGAGTTACACTTTCCGGATTTTAGTCCATCAGGTCTCAAGAATCTGGAATTTTGGAGCAAAATGTCTTCCTGTAGGTTCATCTGATCGTCGTTCATTCTTTCGTTGGAAAGGGTACCATCGTTGGCATGATTCCTGTTAATGGAAAGATTTCTGTTGGAAAGATTTTTGTTGTTGGAGAGAATCATTTCGTTGGAAAGATTTTTGTTGTTGGAGAGAATCATTTCGTTGGAAAGATTTCTGTTGTTGGAAAGAAGCATATCGTTGGAAAGATTTCTGTTGTTAGAAAGAATCATTTCGTCTGAAAGGATCCTGTTGGAAAGAATCTTGTCGTTTGAAAGAATTTTGTCATTTGAAAGGATCCTGTTGTTGGGAAGAATCTGATGAATTTCATCAGTAGAAAGAATGTCGTCGTTTGGAAGAAGTCTCTCACTTGGAAAAATTCTAGTTTTAGGATGATCCCGATCAGTGGAAAGAATTCCGTCGTTTGGAAGAAGTCCATCATTTGGATGAATCCGATTTTCCGAATGATTCCCATCCGTAGAATGAATTCCGTCGTTTGGAAGAAGTCTAGCATTTGGATGAATCCTATTTTCCGAATGATTCCCTTCCGTAGAAAGAATCATGTCATCAGAAATAATCCCATCAAAAGAAAGAACCGTGTCGTTTGAAAGAATCCTCTCATTGGGAAGAATCCTCTCATTGGGAAGAATCCTCTCATTAGGAAGAATCCTCTCAATAGGAAGAATCCTCTCATTTGGAAGAATCCTCTCATCAAGGAGTTTGCTGCTCATGAATGAAAGCATTTCTTCATCACTGCTGTCTTCACAAGAGTCGCTAATGCAGCTCATCTTTCCCTTGAGCATCATCTCCTCGTACATGAGATCATGGGACGATTTTCTCCTCTGTTCCGAGAGTTCCGGAAACTTGCTCTTGACAAGCTCATCATTGAAACGAGGTTGCTCCCTTTGAACAAGATTTTCTCCCAGAAACTTGGCCCTGAGATTGGCGACAGGAACTTTGGATGTTTCTTTGGTATCCTCAAGCTTCACTGAAGC
The DNA here is from genome assembly GCA_011057455.1 of Ganaspis sp. Gsp50. Classification (NCBI taxonomy): domain Eukaryota; kingdom Metazoa; phylum Arthropoda; class Insecta; order Hymenoptera; family Figitidae; genus Ganaspis; species Ganaspis sp. Gsp50. The sequence goes on along the minus strand of WNHD01001821.1, from coordinate 8,235 downwards.
AACATCAACTTCCTGAGATCCAACAGTGAAAATAACCGTGGAGTGTTGATCCCGCTCCTCTGGTCTGAAGAAACAAGATCTACCGGAAGAAAGAACAAACTCTTCTCTGCTGCCGGAAGTGAGAACAAACTCCGGCCTGGATCCGGAGGAAAGAATAAATTGATCCTCTGGTCTGGAACCGGGAGAAAGAACAAACTCGGAGCTTTTGCTGCGGATAATTTGACTAGGTTCGCTATTCTCGTCGATGGAAGAAAGACTCGAGATTTTCGGAAGTTTGCGGATTTCGTCGGCCACTTCCTGTTTTATGGAACAGTACTCCTCACAGAAGCTCCCGGAAGAGAGGATTGGTCTGGAACCAGTTCTTCTCGTTCTCTCGGAATTCTTCCTGGCTGCCGAGTAAATGCTGATGTAGATCCAGCAAATTGTCAGGAAGGGAACGAGATACACAAAAATGCCGAAAGTTATGGAATAAACAAGACCGTATGTGCCGCTCGACTCGAGTTTCGCAAGAGGAGAATCAAAGTCGCGAAAACTCTCCAAAAACAAAGTCCTCATTGTGGTGTTTTCCGTGATCTCCAGATCTTCCAAATCATCACTGTACTCGTCCTCGGAAATGGTCACCTCTGTTTTCAGGTCCACATCGTCAGTAAAATTGTCTAAAGGGAGGGTGAAATTTTTGAGAGGGAAATTGTTGAAAGATGTGAAATTTTTGAAAGGGAAATTGTTGAAAGATGTGAAATTCTTGAGAGGGAAATTGCTAAAAGAGGAAGTGAAATTGAGGTTGAAGGTGGAGTTTGAAATGAGTTTGGAGAGAGGATCGGGAGTTTTAGCGCAGCTCTGCCAAAGGCTACGAGGGTTCGGGTTGAAGGTAGCAAGGGAAGCGAATAGAGCTGCGATTGTCCAGACCGCTGCGATGAGAAGACCGCATTTTATTTTGTCGACTCGACTGCGATATCTGAGGGGATCGACGACTGCGAAATATTGATCTACGGCGATGAGAAGAACAGTGAGGATGGAGGACGTTGTCACCAGGGCTGATCCACCTTCCGATATTGCGCAAAGACTCGGAGTGTACGATAATGTCGTGTTGTTGAGTATAAACAGGACAGTCAGCAAAATGCAGGTCACCAGATTCGATGCCGTCAGGTTCATCACGAATCTGAAAAAAAACAAACTGTAAATGATGGAATTCAACTTGAAATTGATTTTTAAGCATACTTTTATTTTGTTCAATCATTCATTTTTCTTAGGGGAAAAATTTTCATCTGAAGATTCAGACTCAAACTAAATCCGTTTCCACTGTGTTGTAATTTTTTGCGTAAAGAACGCTTAAGGAGTCTTTAAACGACCTTTGGTTGCTAAACGCTTTTTTCCGATATCGACAATATATTATCAGATGATAATTTAGGAATCTAGATTCATTTTTTCCTGAAATTTGTTTTTGAAAATAATAAGTCATGATACATGATACTTTGGAGTTCATGATACACTTGAAGGTTTCCTAAAATGATTCCGAAAGTTCCAAAGCAATATCTTTTCTAGTTTAACTGTAAGCAGTGAGAAACTAATAAGCCGATAGAAATGTAAAATAAGCCGATAAAGAAATTTACCGACATTTTATCGGCTTATTTGTTTCTCACTGCTTACAGTTAAAGTAGAATAGATATTGCTTTGGAACTTTGGAAATTATCTTAAGACACCTTCAAGTGTATCATGAATGTCTGAATTATTATTTTAAAAAGAAACTTCAGGAAAATATGAAAATGAAGGTAGACAAATGATAGAAAAAATGCTAAATGAAAAGAAAAGAAAATGAGATAAAAATCGTAATAATTTTGTGTTTGGATTAAATGTTAGTAAACGAGTTGACTCTTTATATAAAATAAATCCGGCTTCTGCATTGCGAGAAAAGTAACGTGACTGCTCTACCTTGCGACGCTCCGATGAACTAAAATCCACAGAGCTTCCGTCTGCTGAACGCGGGAATATTTGAAAATGTTGAAATAATATTTTAAGAGAAATATTAGAAGCAACAAATAATTAATAAATTTACTAAACAGATAACAAAAATAAACTTGGCTATTTAATAAATTCATTAATTCTTAGTTGACTGTCATACTTTTTCTTAAAACATTATTTTAACGTTTTCAAATATTATTTTAACATTTTCAAATATTCCCGCGTTTAGCAGACAAAAACTCTGGGAATTTTAGTTCACCTCAACGCCGCAAGGTAGAGCAGTCACGTTACATTTCTCGCAATTCAGAAACCGAATTTATTTTATATAAAAAGTCAACTCGTATACTAACATTTAATCCAAACACAAAATTATTACGATTTCTCTGTCATTTATTCTTTCATTTTCGTGGCATTCCTTCTGTCATTTGTCTGTTATTTTCGTACAATTTTTTCTGCCATTCTTTGTCGTCGCGAAAAGATTCTGCGAAATAAAAAATTTACTAAGAAGGTCCAATGTTAAAAGAATTGCGTTATTGTCAATGAAAGAGTTCAACGAAGTTGCTTTTGCTACGTGGACCTTTCAAGTGCATTTTACGTTATTAAAACAACAATTAGTTCAGAGTCCATCCTGGGAATGAGTCTCCATTTCCGCGTTGAAAGAAGCCATTCCTAAACGAAACCCTTCTATTTCCATTTTTTCTTTCTCTTAACATCTTTTATTTTCCCTATACCTAATGATTTTCTTTTCCAAATTGAAATTTTTAAAAAATGTTATTGATATTTTAAAAAAAACGGATTTTTTAGCAAAAATGTTTTGTAAATAAGAAACAAAAAACAACAACAACAAATATGAAACAGTCACTAAGAATAATTAAAGTAGGTGATAAATCGGCATCAACGTTTTTGCGCCACTTGGTTCTAATATTTCTGATAATTAATAGCTCCACTAGGTAAATTGTCATAATCAATAAGTCGGGAAATACTGAGAACAAAGAAATTAATGTCGCCTGTTGATTAATTGCTTTAAGAAACCCAATCATTTTCCCAACGATGTGAAAAAAAATTGCTAACTTATTAGAGTTAAATGTAGTTACGTGCTTGTTCTTATTAAGAGAGAACACTTTTGAACACGTAAAATCGATCGCGTGTCGAATGATCAGAGCATCTAAAGATCAATATCGATTCACTCTCACTCTTTCCTGTTAGATTTATCATCAACGAGTTTTTTTAAACAAGACCAAATAAATCGCAACACGATTGCAATTTTTTCCTTTAATTTTAAATCAACTTCTTGAACTTGATTTCAAATTTTTCACTTTTGTAAAGTCAATTATATTAAATCAAATTAAATTTATTTCTTGTAAAACTAAAGTTCGTCAAATAAATTTCTCTTGCCAATTTAAAATTTCGCAACATTTAGTTTTTTGCAAAATTGAAATTAAAATAGTTTCTTGCAAAATTAGAACTCCGCAAAAGTTCGTTTTTTTGCAAATAACTAAAACTTCGCAAATGTTAGTTTTTTTGTAAATAATTAAAACTCCGCAAAAGTTAGTTTCTTGCAAATAATTGAAACTTTGCAAGAGTTATAGTTTCTTGCGAAATGGAAACTTCGTAAAAATAGATTCTAGCAAAATTAAAAATTTGCAAAAAATAGTTTCTTGGAAAATTAAAAAAATTGCAAAAGTTAGTTTTTCGCAAAATTTCGATAATTGATTTTGGTAATTAATTTGACGACTAAAATAAAATAGTTAAAATAAAAAAATTGGAATATTAAAAAAGGTCAATATAGAGTGATAAAAAATATACTTGTTGTGTTAATTTCACTTGAGAGACGAAAAAGAGAGTATCAAAAGATTAATCTTCGGGAGTTTGTGATTTTAAGCTTTTGGATTTTCGTGATACACGAAAGCTTATTTTTATTGACAACATTTAGTGCTTGGATTTCAAAGGCGAAATCAGCAACGACTATACCACTATCTAAAAAGTGAAAAAAATAACAATATTCGGGAAAATAAATTCAAAGCGTAGGTAATTTAAACACGCTTATAAATGTCACATAAAGTTTTTCTGACAAAACGGGTCACATGATGAGAGCATTAATCAATTCCTTTTATTAAAAACTTGCAAATTTCGTTCGCATTTTCTCCCTTTTCTTTGCAGATGAAATTACGAGGCGTGTTGAATGTTCATAAGTACAATAATGATGAATCATTAAGCGAAACAAGTTTTGAATTTCAATGAAGAAATTGTTTTGCAATATAATATTTTCTAGCACTCACAGTAAAAATCGTGGAAAAAATAATTCCAAGAAAACGCTTCATTTTTATTTCAAATAAAGTCCTTTGTTGCTTCTATCAATGTTGAAGGTTTAATCATTTAACTCTTTTCTTCGATTTTTTATTCTCATGTAACTTTCCTTTAATTAGTAATTATAATTTTTTTTATTTAATTGACAATTAAACTTTATTTCATTTGTAATTTTACCCTCTTTAGTTAATTTTAAATTTTATTTTATTTTTACCCTCTTTATTTAATTTTAAATTTCTATTTCATTTTGTATTTTTCGCCTTTTTATTGAATTCTTAATTTATATTATTCAATTGTCAAATAAGTTTTTCGAAGACCTTAATTAATAATTGATGTGTGGCTTTTGGTTCGCAAAAATAAAAAACTGCCAATTATTAAATATCGATTATTATTCAATTGTTTTAACAAAAAAGAATAAATTGTTGAAAAAAGTTAAAGTTAAATTTGAAACTAAGAAAGTCGAATTAAAATTCCTATTTTATCCAACTTATATCGAGAATGTAATTTTAACATTACTTCGAAGAAATTGAGACTAAAACTTCAAAAATAGGTGACATTTCATCATTTTCTAATAATATGCAAATAGTTAGAAATTCGTATGTCTTGCCAATTTTCCTTTCTATTTTTTCAAAGGACAACGTCAGTGCAAAGAAACACGTCAAACCTTTCTTTGATGATTTCACAATAGTAAACGCTAATTCTTTTATTAGACAGACTAAAATAACGCAAATTAAAAGTCAAATACATTCTTTAAGCCACTTCCATTCAATTTTCATCCTCAGCAAATAATTTAATTTTTTGCATTAATTTACGTTTTAAATACATCTTGAAAAGTAATTCTGCAATATAATAATTTGCTAATATAATTAAAGATGACGTAAAGTCGTTTGTGAAACACTCATTGAAAATAGCTTTCTGACGGACTTCATTAGAGATAATAAAAGCTCTTCGCACCTTTAATAACAAACTCTTATCAAATTATTGCAAATTCGACTTATGAGAATCGATGTCAAAATGTTCAAAATTAGCACTCGGAAAACTCATTTTGCCACCTCACTTCCAAAGTGACACATATCTTTTATTTCAATGCTTTGTCATGTGTATTCACTTTTTAATAAATATTGAACTAAATATTTAAATATTTACTTTTATTGACTGTTAATTACAATTTGTTTTCTATTTATACATTTCTATTATTTCTATTTATACGTTATTTAAATCTTAATTAGGATTTTTTGTTCATTTTATTTTTATAATAGTTTTAGTTATTTAATTAACTAACACTTTAATTAATTTAATAAAATAAATTTAATAAATTTACAAAAATGTCTACTAACAAATAATTAAAAAATTCTTATAATGTTAATTGTAAATGTTTTAATATTAAAAATAAACATATCAGAGAATTGACTGCACACGTTTCAAAATATTAATTATAAACGTTACAAACAGTAATGAAGAAACGTTTCTAAATTAATTATGTATAAACGTTCCAACAGTAATTATAAACAATTTAACATTAAAAATATGTTTATTATTTTATTTTTATTATTTTTATTATTTTTATTCTTTTTATTCTTATTATTTTTATTATTTTTATTTTTATTATTTTCATTTTTATTATTTTTAATTATACAGGCGTTCCAATATTGTAACAATTAAAGTGAACAATTAACTTTGAGAAATTAACGTCCCAATTTATTTCATTACACAAAATTTGGAAACAAAATTTGTAATAGAATGAATAAATAAATTGCGGTTTAAGTTTACTTAAAAATACTGCTTTATATACTTTTTTAAAAAATACTTTTTCATTAAATACTTTTTTAAAAAATACTTTTTCATTAAATACTTTTTTATAAAATAATTTTTTATAAAATACTTTTTTATAAAAAGAACAAGAACCATAAAATGTTATTCCACAACGATTAGATAATAGCTTATTATATAATTATCAGCTACCATAGTTTTATAAATCTTTTTTCGAAATCTTACGTTTCAAAAGTTTTTAAAAGTAACTTTTTGCTCTAATACCTTTTTTTATAAATTTTTTATACGACATCTAATTTCTTTTTAAACCATTAAATATGTTTACCGATTCTAATTACTTGTATCTATGTCTGTTGAATTTAAAGTGCCGTGTTAATAAAACATTACAAAACATGTTAATGAAATCGTTTCGCATGGAAAGGGACTTTCGGGTCAACCGCAATATATTGTTTGGCAAGTTGCAATGCAGTTGAGTGCAAACTGTGTGTACAGTACTGTTACAGTAGATGTGTAAATAACGCTAGGTTAAACTACATTTCACCAGGAAGTGTGAAACGTCGTTGAAAATGAATCCTGCTCGAAATAACTGTCGTCTATACCAAGAATCGTATCCCGTGAATTCTCAACAACTCAAAGCTAAGTCGACAAACTCGAAAAATCAAAGTTCGAGTTCACTTTTTGAGTGACAAGGTTGCCAGTAGTACACACGTATATATATAATATATTCTTTGATTTTGAAGTTTGAACCGGACGTGAGGTGTTAAGAAAAAGCTCTCAAGCTTCTTATTTTGCACTTTTTTTCAGTTCCGAGACAGCAAAGGCCAGATTTCAATTTTCCTCGTATTTCCAGCAAAACTTCATTTAACTTTCAATCTATATTGATCGATAACTTCTCATTTGAAAGAAGACATCTGTATCGGCTAAAATGATATTTCGAGAGCTTTTTTTCAAAGCTTCGATTTTTATTCAAATTTCTGCTTTTATTGGATCTTGCTTAGATATCTAATGTTAAATGAAAAATAACATTAGCTAAAAAAATATAAGAAAATTAGAAATAAAGAAAATAAAACGGGAAATAAAATAAAAATACAAGAAAATAGAAGAGAGAAAACGAAAGAAAATATAAGAGAAAAAATGAAAGAAAATATATAAGATGTCAATTATAAGATAAAAGAAAAATAATCTAAAGAAGAAAATAAAAAATTTACATTTAAGAGAGTTAAAATATATTAATAAATAAATTAATGTTAAAATCGAGGCTAAAATAAAATAAAAATATATTAATAAATATAAATTAATGTTGAAATTAAGGTTAAAATAAAATAGAAATTATCATTTTTATTGATTTGTGTTTTATTATATATTAAGTATAATGATTTCTATAAAATTTATTACGATTGTTGTTTTTGAAAAACGGCTAACATTGAATTGAAATGTTTATAAAATCTTTCTTTTGGGATGAAAATAGATTTGTAAATTATTAGTTTTTATTTAAGTGACTAAGAATTACAGAATACTTTGTCATACAGAGTGTTAGACACTCTGGAAAAATAAATTAAAGCCTTGGAGATTTCGCTAGTATTTTTCCTCTTAATTGAGAAGTCGAGTATTTTCTGGAAACTACAAATAAAATAAATTAATTGCTAGAAAAGATCTTCTTTTAATCGCCTTTTCTCATTTTTCACTGAAATTTATTTTCTCAAAAAGAATTATAAAGATACACTTTTATAAAAGATTCTCTCTAAAACAAATAAACTTAAAATAAATGGAAAAATGAAACAATAAAGCAAAAAAAATTGCAACAAAGACAATTACAAAATTAAAACCAAGAAAAAAATAAAGGAAACAAAAAAGAAAGAAACAAAAAAGAAACAAAAAAGAAACAAAAAAGAAACAAAAAAGAAACAAAAAATAAACAAAAAATAAACAAAAAATAAACAAAAGATAAACAAAAAATAAACAAAAGATAAACAAAAAAGAAACAAAAAAGAAACAAAAAAGAAACAAAAAATAAACAAAAAATAAATAAAAAACAAAAAAACAAAAAAGAAACCGACGCCTCCCGTTGATAAAATGCTTATTCAATTGTCAAACTTATTATAAATTCTAACCCAAAATTCAGTTTAATATGAAGCTAGTTCAATATTAGAATTATATGATTCCTATTGAAAACTCAGAATTATATAATGCTAACTCAGA
>WNHD01001820.1:0-30254 GCA_011057455.1 Ganaspis sp. Gsp50 | reverse complement strand
TCTAAATTAAAAATTGTTTGTAAACATCCTGGAAAAGTACCATTTCTTGACCTGGAAAAGTCATGGAATTTCAAAACAGCAAAAGCGTGGCAACCCTGAATATAATTAGTATATATACCAATTAAAAGTAGTGATTATGGTTCGTGCCAAACAAAAATAGTAATAACAGTCGGCGTAAAAAAAAAATTTTGCTTTCTCGTGGAGAAAGTTCTATTTCCCTGGTAATTTTAAAAAAAAACGATTATAATTGAAAATGCAGTTTTTTTCAAAATACAATCACACGAAATTAACTTGATACTTTTAAGTAAAGTGTGAAATGAAACTGCCACGAGTTGAAAATATTCAGACATCAATTTTTTTTTAATATAGAATAGATTTTAGTAGTGGTTGGTTTTTTGTGTATAGATTGTTTGATAGTTGTCACTTTATTAAAATAGATCGATGTTTATAAAATTGAGTAAAGAGTGTCTTGATACTACAGTAAAAATCAACATCGTGGGTAAAAAATTATTGTCGTTGTAAAAACAACTTCTTGATTGATTAACAAATATATGTACCGAGCTATGATCGATGATTCGCTTTCCAAGAGTCATTTCTGCTGATCTCATCTCTGCTCTAGAAAAATCTTAACCCAGATTCTAACTTCATCCGCGTTTATGCTTTCAATTATCCAAATAGAAATTTACCCAATACTGTTTGAAAAGAAAGTCTTGTTAGGTAATTTAAGGAAAGTTTAGACGTCCAGAAAATTAAAATGCTAAGAACGAAATATTAATATTGTTAAAAGATGAAATATTATAATTAAAGAAAACGTTCGCAGAAAAAACAAAACCTTATTATTCAACGCAACATGTGTCAAATTCCAATATGGTTATTTATTCTTGTAATTTAACATTTTGTTTTTCTTGCACAATTTTTTTGAAATTATCAACTTGATACTAAAAAGTACCAAATTGATCACAAAATCTTCATCAATTTGATATTTTTGATATCAATTTGATATACTTTGAGTAAACTGCGTGTGATATAAATTTCATAAAATAAACATAATAAAACATTATAATTAAATAAACATAATTAAACATTATAATTAAATAAACATAATTAAACATTATAATTAAACATTATAATTAAACATTAAACATTATAAATACTTTGAGAACATCAACTTAGTTCAAAATAAGTAATGTAGTTGTTTATACTAATACTTATTTTTAACTTGTTAATTCAAATTGTACCTAATGTACTTACATACTTTATACTTTATAAATATATCCAATATATCATTAACTAACAAGATAATTAAAGATTCTCATAAATTTGTAAGTTTACTACTTATTTAATCTAATTCCAGAATCTCTTTGGTCATAACTCAGTCTTGGTAGCTATGTTGAAATTGAACTAATTCTGTGTAACTTCTCTCTTAGATGTTTGATAATTAGTCTCAAAGGATCACGAAAAACCCAATTAGGTTGTACATCCATCAGTCTTTAATCGTGATGCCGCGCTAACGAATGATCGACTTGGATCAACTCCCAATGAGGAATCAAAGAGTACTAAATAAAGATTCTGGATAAATACTAGCTTAAAATTGTTGATTGGCGGTTGCTTAGATCGAATGCTGCATATACCAAGAAGTAAATAACTCGTCGATTTCTTGCTAAGATGACACCCGCTTTCGCAAATAGCACGACGATCGATAATTCCCCGTTACGGATCTTGAGGGCGGATCTAGAAATTTTACCGTGGGAAGGGTCACAGTGATTTCAAATCTACTTCAATTCAGGCTTAATTCATCCTTTGCTTACATTAAAAATTTCACAATTTTCATTCAAATAAGTAAATTGGTCCATCCCGGTGCTTAAACGACTCAATTTTGAAAATGATTTTATATACAAAAAATTATACTTTAAGAACATATTCTATATATGGAAATTATGGGAAATAATTTTCATTATTTTATTTTCATAATTTAATTTTTTAATTATTTTCATAATTTTATTCTTTTTATTATTTTCATAATTTTATTCTTTTTATTTATTTAATATATTAATATTTCTTCTATCTATTGGTTCTTTATTATTTTTATCTCAAAGGGTTTTTTGAGATTTGTTTATTTATCAAATGTTATAAACAAAATTTTAGACAAAAATGTTTATAATATTCGACATAAATTTGTGTTGAATCGTTGATAAAACGTTGTGAACTTCAACAAGGTTCTTCACACTCCGTTTTTAGAAAATAGTATAAAAATATTTAAACTTGATGAAAAAACCGAAGAAGAAACTATTTACCTTGATTTGTAATTTCAATATTATTTTATTGTTTTATAGCCCAAACTAATAAATTTATTTCTTTGTTTCAGGTAAGAATCGTTTCTTTAAATCACTTTGAATTTCCAAAAGATCAATTACGTGATCAGTCCATCAATTACGTGAGTTATAAATACCAACATTACATAATTATAAATTACAATATTTATAAATATAAATTACAATATTGTATAAATTACAATATTGTATAAATTACAATATTTCGTATCGAAAAGAGTTTACATTGATAAAAAATTTTGCATGAAAAAGTTTCTGCAAAAACCAAAGCTAAATATCCTTTTAATAATATTTTTTTAGTTAAAATTTCTGAAGAATAAAAAACTAGTTTTAGAAATTCGGTGATTTCTTTATCAGGATTAACTGTCATTGACAAATTGACAGAGAAAAAGGAAGGATTTGAAATAAAAATCTATTTTATGGTTTTAATTGATTTTGTCTCTATTTGACGGCGACTCTTTCTCGTTTCTTTTTTTGCAATGTCAAATTTTGTGAATGTGCGTGGGAAGTCGTTTATATTCTTTTTGAAAACCAATTTATCCGCTTTGTCAGAATCAATAGGTTTGAGATTTGCGTGTTTCTCGTAGGCGGTTGTGCATGAGTCGTAACAATGTGCGTGTGAGTGTTACGCGTGACTATCGTCACACATTAAAAGGCATAAGTTCAAGAAGGCGAATAAAAGGAAGCTACTGCACAACTGCTAATAAAAGTCATTTCCTTACTTTATTAACCTTGTGTTTCAAAAATTTGCATTCTTTCATGCGCTTTTCATACAATCTTTTTTACGATAAAAGTGAAATAATACGTATGTTAAAGTATACATCAATGTAATTTTTATTATCAATGTGTGGAAGTAATTTTATATTGCATTATTGTTTTAAAATTCAAGTATTCTGTGAATATTGTATTCTATGAATATTGTATTCTATGAATATACACTTTTAGTTCATTTTTAACATTCTATTTTTATAGGGTATTACCAGTTTTTGACGTAAAGTTAATTACAATAAGTACATTTTGTGCGCTTGAAATAAAATTAACGCTGTCGCTTTTTTTTGCGCAAAGATATAAAATTGTATTTGTTAATAGAGGGTTCACAAAGCAGTTTTTTTTTACAGTAAAAGGATTAATGTTTTTTACATTCTCATCAATAATGAGAATGTATTAACTTTTATGGACGAGTTATTTATTAACGTAGAAATTTATTTACTTAGAGATTTATTTATACATAGAAACTTATTTACGTATACGTAAATAAGTTTCTCTCTCTATATATATAGAGAGAAATATATATATCTTTATATATAGAGATTTATTTATTTACGTAGGGTTTTACTGACGTAGGGATTTAGATTTAGGAGTAGGAGTAGGAGTAAAAGTGGAATATTTTCGAAACGGTGGATTGAGACATGCCAATTTGTATGCGCCGAAAATCTTAACACCATTTCGCAGAGCACTTCAGAGCGATGCCGCGCAATGCTAAAGTTGACCTTAGCCACCGACCGCCTCTATTAATGAGTCGATTCTTTACGCCCCCCACCCCTGCTTCTTTCATCTTGTTCTTTTTTCCCTGAGATTCTTTTTTTCCATCCTTGAACGCGTCTCTTACCCACTGGCACTCTTTTGCTCGTTCGCTCCTCGGCATCTCGTGATGCCTACTTTTCTTGGTTTCTTTTGTTGCCTCATGTGTTCCTTCTGCTTCTCGCAGCTCTGCACGCATTGCCACAACGCACATAACATCACTGCACGTATGCGTGATCCAAAGAATCCTGTTCAATTTATTGAAATGTTCTCCTTCGCAAATTTCACGTTTCTTGAATATTTTACGACTTTTTATCACCGAGATATACCACACATTTAGCGAAAAAAGCGTAACATTACTTTTCTGAATTCAAAATAAAAATGGTGTGTATTGTCAGCGAAAATGAGTTTTAGAATTAATAGGGAAAATTGGGATCACGTGGCTCGTTTTTAGTTTTGATCTACTGCTTTTCTTTTGTTTCTTTTGTTTATTTTGTTACTTCTTTTGTTGATTCTTTTGTTGATTCTATTGTTTTTTCGTTTGTTTTTGTACATAATAGCTAATTCTTAGCTATTACAGCTAAGAAAATTTGCTATCCATATAATAGCAAAATTAATTACAATATATAGCCAATTTTACATACAATAGCAAAGATAAAATGCACAAAAGAGTTCTAAAAAAATTAATTTTTTAATTAATTATTATTAATAATAGTTTGTATAATTAGTAGTAGTATTATTAATAGTAGTTTGTATAATTAGTAGTAGTATTATTAATAGTACACTATAAAAACATGGTGTCTTATTTTGAGCGAAAACGTCTTAAATTAAGACATATTTGGTGACTAAGACACACAAAATGTCTTAATTTAAGACGTTTTTGACCAAATAAGACACTTTTGTCCCACTTTTAAGACACCATTTTTTGCAGTGTAGTTTGTATAATTAGTAGTAGTATTATTAATAGTAGTTTGTATAATTTGCGATCAAAAAGTTTAATGTTAACATTAAAATTTTTTTTAAAAATCATTGTACATGTGAAAAATGAAGAAACAGTTGTTATGGCTTTCAAAAGCAATTTCATGACTTGTAGATTTTTACCACGATTTTATTGAAGTGCACCAATTAGTTTGAATTATTTTGTTTTGTCAAGTGATGTATTGACGGCAAAGTGCATTCAAATTAAGAGAGAACATTCCACTGTTACCAATTAGAAAAGCATTAATAACAACTGTAATGATTCCAGTTAGAAAATGGAATGCAATTAAATTCAGGTTTGGAATTATTTCCTTGAACTAAATTGAATAATTTGTAGTTAATTGGTTAAATAATATGAGTTAAAAATGTTGCCTGCTTTTCTTTAAATATGTTGTATGTTTAAAGAAAAACATTTAACGAAAAGCAAGCAAGAAAGAAATCAATTGGAAAGGAAATTGATTATTGCATATATTGGAACTTTTGTGCGTATTTCATGTCTAAGTGTGAACAGATTGTAAATCATGGACACTTATAGCGATTTGCAAAAATCACTCATTTGCGCAAGTTTCAATTTAGTATAAAAAGTAAGCTTGAAGAAAGTTATATTCCGTTAACAGCTTTCAAATCACGATTAACCTTTTCCTGTGTATCTCATTTTAAGACAAATACTGATCGTAATTTATACTTACTAATTGCACGTTTGTATTTATACTAATTGCTCTGAGTTTATAATTTAAGAAATATATAGACAGATTGTAGGCAGACAGGGCAAAAACAAGTAATATGTAAGAACTAGATCTTGATTCTTGATATCAGGGAACCTGTAATTGTCATTTAAGAGAGTAGAAATTGAGCAGAATTATTACCGTCAATTAGATTATTATACCTAGGGAAAATCAAAGTTGAATATGTTGTCAACATCAGGAGTAAATTGTCTTTGCTTGATATAATAATTTTCTCAAATAATGATACAATTAGAAGCAGATTGTTACAAATGGATGTGGGATTTTTAGCGAAATATTATATATATTTCGCTAAAAATCACTGTAAAAAAGAAGTCTTACTTTCAGACCATTTTAGACTGAACCCGTTTACATCAGATTCAATTTCAACTAAATCAAGGGTTGGATTTTAAGACCTAAAACAAATCTTGTTTTAAGTCATAAAATTTGCTGGCTTTCAATTATTTTGATTTTAAGATGTAAACAGTTTAAGACTTTGTTTTTACGGATTGTTACAATTTTCCGGGTTTGGAATTTTTAGATTGTTGGAATTGAGGGAATTAATTTATAGCTTATTATATATTATGAGGAAATTAGGTGTTCGGTAACTAATTTCGCTTGAGTTGCAGACTCTCTAAGTCGGCAGAGAGTGCATTCGTGCTGTTGCGATGTTGCAGTTGTGGGAAAGAGGAGGGATGCATAACGGGGCTTTAGATTCCCTCTTCTCCATTATTTTCTCAACGCTAAAAACTTTAATGCAACGAACCCATCATGGCATGAACCAGTGGCAGAAAGCGGGCACGAGTGTATTTAATAAATTCCTTTGCAATCTGCATCGTCTACCGAAGTGAGCTTCATTATAGAAAATTACAGCACTTGATAAAGTAACTAAGTATCTTCTTTATAATCGTCATGTTTTATAGTCACGCCACTGTTTGATGCCTAAATTGTTCTCGATTAAGACACACAGTCCTCTTTTTTAAATATAACCTTTAATACAAAAATAATTGTTCTTGATTTCGCATCTTTCTATATCAAAACATCTCATACCCTCCGGTTCTCCACCATTCTTTCATCAAATTCTTATTTTCTGCCAAGATCTGACATTTTTAGTGATGTCAAAATCGTTCACTAATTTCCAACTGAATTTTGTTCAATTTGAATTTAATTCGCTTGTGCTTATAACTCGTTTGAATTTAATTTGTTATGTTTATATATGTTTGTGCTTATAACTCGTTTGAATTTAATTTTTAAAAGTAGTTTGTGTTGGATTTGTTTGCGTTCAATTCTTAGGTATGAATTCAATTCGTTTTGTCACAAATTTGGAATGAACGAATTTTATGGTTTTTGATGCAAAAAGGTTTTTGTTGTTTAATTGGAAAATGCAGGCTTTAGTGGATTTTTTAGGTTGATGTGAAAAGAGAAGTAAAGTTATTACCTTTAGAAAGCTTTTGCGTCTTATGTGTAAGTACGTGCATCTAACTGGCCCTGGTTTAATAACAGTGTACCTTTATAACGTTAAATGGAATGTGTACTTAGAACAAGCAAACATTCTTGTCATAATCCTTTTTTTCTCAGAGAAAATTATCTAAGAATTTTGTTATAAACTTAAAGTTATGAGTTTCCTGTTGTGCTTAGTTTTTCAAAAAGAGACTTCTTTTTCGAAATTGGGATATTAATGGTCTGTAAAAGGACTTAATCTTCACTAGTTGTTTTTACTTCCTGAAGTGTATTTTACATGTTGTAAAGTTAGTTGTTGTAAGCACAGTTTACTTAAAAGTATCAGATTGGTATCAAAAATATATATATTTCTGATATCAATCTGATACATCAATTTAATATCAATCTGATACATCAATTTAATATCAATCTGATACATCAATTTGATATCAATCAGATACATCAATTTGATATCAATCTGATACATCAATTTGATATCAAATTGATGAAGACCAAGTTACTTAGTTTTCTTTATTTCATCAGTCAAATTTGACTGATTTAAAATTAAGACTGTATTAAGTTGATACTTTCAAGAAAACTGTGAGGTTTTGTAATATATAAACTGAATAATAAAATGTTTAATGATAGTTATACGTGATAGATAAATAGTTTGATAAATGGAAACTTGAACAGTTAAAAATGATAAATATGGGTTAATGATAGTTGTACGTAATAATAAATAGTTTAAAAATTGTTACAAATAGTTTAATAATTATTATAAATAGTTTAATAATTTTTATAAATAGTTTAATAATTGTTAAAAATAGTTTAATAATTGTTGTGAATAGTTTAGTAATTGTTGTAAATAGTTTAATGATAGTTGTAAATAGTTTAATGATAGTTGTAAATAGTTTAATGATAGTTGTACATAATAAGAATAGTTTAATAATTGTTATAAATAGTAGTGTGCCTTTTTCATTTCTCGTGTTATCAATGACCTTCTTGTGAATGCAGAAATCTGTAATTTACATAATCATTACTTAATTACCAGAGTCAAAACATTCGTCTCGTTGCAAGTTGTCAGATATTGCCCGTATCACAGAGCAGTATATAATTATCTAAATCCCACTTGGGCAATTTAAAACTAATCAATTATCAGCACATACTCATGCAGGTGTCAATCATTTAATGAACCTGGTATTTAGCACTTATGCTCGTATCTTATGCGTATCACAAGAAGAAATTTCTTCGCTTGCATTTCCAAGTTTAACGCTCTTTTATTTTCAAAACACCAATTTTTCTTCATTTTACGATAATTTCACGTGAAAAACAAGCATCTTTTATTTTCGTGCTTTTTTTTACCAAAAATGAACAATTTGGAGATAATTATGTCCAATAGTAAATACCTATACATTAATGTGGATACACATTGCCCCTTCTGAACGAAAAAAGTTGTTGTTTCGTATAAAGTTGTTGTTTCGTATTAAGTTGTTGTTTCGTATAAAGTTGTTGTTTCGTATTAAGTTGTTGTTTCATATTAAGTTGTTGTTTCGTATAAAGTTTTCTGCTGTCTTTGTTTGGAAGATATTGAAATTTTGAATTACAGTAAAGTAATAATTGGTTAATTTAGCTTTTAGAGATAAATATATGTGTGTAAAGATATTTAAACGGTGACGATGTACTGAACATTGAAAAGATCTGTGTGAACGAAAATGTTTGCGTAATCGCAGAGCCTCGTTTGTGCATCGCGTCTTAATCGTGCCTTCATTTCCGCACATAAGCTTGGATATCAATCTGAAACAGGTATTCTGCGTGTGAGCTTTGCCAAGGCTGTAAGCGCATTCGTACATATGCGAACATGCTCTACAATTACCTATCAACGTGATAGTTGTGCAGATTACCTATGCATGTTCCTTCATGAAAACGGGACGAATATCTTTCTTCGTCAAAGAAGGTGTGAAATAACGCGTAAATGTACTCGTCATTAAAATCGAAGACTGAAAACGAAATAATTGCTTCCTTTCCGTTTCTTCTTTTCATACATTAAGTTTCTTCTTTTCATACATGAAGTTTCTTATTTCCATACATAAAGTTTCTTCTTTTCATACACGAAGTTTCTTATTTCCATACATAAAGTTTCTTCTTTCCATACACGAAGTTTCTTATTTCCATACATAAAGTTTCTTCTTTTCATACACGAAGTTTCTTTTTTTTCATTTAATTCTTCTTCTTTTGCTTCCTCATTTCATTGATTTGAATAGGATTTTAGATTGACGGTCAATTGATAGTGAAAGAGAAAGTGGTCTAAGCCACGTCTACCTTTTTTGGAAAATTAACTCATTTGTACAGCGCATTAAATCCGGCATATATAAAACTCGTGGAACCCCCTATAATTGGCAATGAAAGTTGCCTTGTGTTAACTAAATAAAATGAGTGTCCGAGTTCTGTCTGTTGACAATAACAGTTCGTTAACTTGTTTGATTTAATGTATCCTGTACAATAGTACAAGAAATAAAAAAACATATTGTCAATTCCAACGATTTTGATTGCTTTAATGAGTTTCTGTTGCATCAAGTATTTGATTTTTGAATTTAAATTCCCTGCACTGAGAAAGTTGCTTCAGTAAAAGTGTTTCAATCAAATAAACTTGATCGATTTAACAACATTCCTTCAATTTAATTCAACCTTTACTGAAATACTGGTTTAATTAACGAGATTTTTCCGATTCAATCATTCACAGATTTATATTGACGTTTTAATTAAAATGCACTGTTTTTTCTGTTTCTTTTTGTGTCACTTTTCGTTGAAAATTATTATATTGCAATTGTTATAGACACAGTTTACTTAAAAGTATCAAATTGATATCAAAATGTCAAATTGATATCAAAATGTCAAATTGATATCAAAATGTCAAATTGATGAAGATTTTGTGATCAATACTTTTTGGTATCGAGTTGATACTTTCAAGAAAACTGTCGATGGAACTGATTCTTTTTGCAATTATTATATTCAATAGTTTTAAAATTATTATACTCAAATTACAATGTAATTGTGGAAAATGACAGTGGTGATAAAACTTGTGTTATTCGTATACTGTCAGGAAAATTAGTACAAATAGTAGTTAGTCCAAAAATAGACTTGTCCAACTGGTTCTGATTCAGTCGTCTTGCTTTAAAAACACATAAAATATGCATTCGTGTTAATTCATGCATATAAAGCAAACAATTATCATTATATGGTTTACAGAATTAACAAGATACCTATAAAAATTCGATTAGTAGTTTCCTTCAAGAGGTTTATATTCTACAATTTCAGCAAATATAAATACATATTTCAGCAAATATAAATACATATTTCTGTTATAATCTCCGTCTCGGGAATCATGATAATCGTAAAGTCTTGATAAAGTCTTGTCAAATGACTCTAGTTTAAACAATCGTTTCTTTTAGTATAGGTTTAGAATTTTTAGTATAGGTTTACCTATACAGTATTCTGTAGGTAAATAAGAAATACCTACAGGTATAGTTTATTAATAAGATCAGTTTTATTAATAAGAAATTATAGTTTTGTCTTGAAAGGAGAAAGTTTTCACCTACATTCATTTTTATCATTATCAGCACCGCCTTAGCATGCAAAAACGATCGTAAAAATTCACATACATCAAAATTTACTTTTCGTTTCTTTTGCAAAGCACAAGTCAAAAAAGTTGTTCGGAAATTTAAAAATAGAAAACATTTTCATTGAAAGCAAAAAACGTCCCTTTAGAGTTCGAGGTTCAATCAAAGAAACCGTCTTTTTGTCTGGAATTGGAGAATTCTTCGGTGAATTTTGGTATATAGTTTTAAGGCAATTTTCTTTTAATTGTTATAATGGATAAGTTAATCGACTGGGATTGGAGAGTACTTTGAAAGTCATCAATCAAGGCTTGTTTTGGTGTCACGCAAAGTGTATCAAAACGTCCGTTATGAGATTTTAATTAATGTTTGAGGGTAACGATGACGAGGAAGGTGTAGATAGTCGGGTCTTGACCGCAAATCCGTCTGAGGTAGACTGACTGGGCACTTGACAGTCTTCTCTTGGCAACTTAAGGTCTCGAACCAAGAAGAGGGTTCTTGACCTTCGACTATCTTCTCGTCCTTTCTAATATCCCTTCCGCTAAGATGAGCTCCGCCCGCGCAAAATAAATGATTCTACGGTATTTCACATAGGATAAAAAGCACACATACTTATCGGAAAACGGTAAACCCTTTCCCACTTTGAAAGGTCTCGTTTCTCCCAAGATCAACGAAATCTTTGAGATTCTTGTAAACTTGCCTTTTTACTCTTCTCTCAAACTCTTTAATAACTTTCCGTTATCAACAGATTACAATGTCATGTTACATTCAAAATATCCCAAGGCCTTGTTAACATTGGAATATCTACATCTGTGTATACAGAAATAACTGATATCGTGCGGAAACATCTAGTATCGTTTGAAAATATCTAACATTTTAGACAAATATCTAATATTTCACAAATAGGTAATATTGTACACAGATAGATAATTTTGTACACAAATGTAGCTAATATTGTTCAATAGCTAATATTATCCACAAAATATAGTTAATATTGTTCACAAATATCTAATATTGTTCACAAATATAGCTAATGTTAATATTGTTCACAAATACACTGTAAAAGCATATGTCTCAATTTAAGATGTTTTGTCCTCACTTTTGAAACATTTGACATGTTTTTTGACTTCAGACGTTTCAAAAGTGAGAACAAAACATCTTAAATTGGGACACTTGTTTTTACAATGATATCTAATATTGTACACAAATAGCTTATTTTGTACACAAATATAGCTAACATTGTTCACAAATATTTAATATTCTACACAAGTAGCTAATATTCTACACAAGTAGCTAATATTCTACACAAATAGCTAATTTTGTACAAAAACAACTAATAATGTTCACAGATATCTAATTTTGTACATAAATATCTAATATATTGTATAGAGAAAAATGTCGTATATAGATATCATGGAGGAATATCTAATGAGACGTTAAAATCTTTATTCCATCTACAGGAAACTTGATTTTAAAAGGATCCTATGATAAATGGTGTTTTAAAGATTTCTTTTCGTAAAGTCCACGTCCTTAGAACATTCTAATTTTATGTAAATGCACATTTCCTTTGCACTTCATGTTGATCACAGTAAGTGATCAGTCGCATGATTTATGCTCTGTAACATTTCTCTTGCTCTTCCAGAGCATATATATTCTGATTTGTACTGCAGTGCACCACCACCAACATAAATCATTTATTTTTTTCCAAGATTTCTTTCCCTGCCAAAAAAAATCTGCTGAACATACATAACATTCTGTTACCTCCATACCTGTCGGCCGACTCTTCGAAAGTAATTAATTTAGCATCGTACACCTTTTCAATCCTTCAAACTCGTTCTTCTTTTATTTGCATTACAATTGTCCAGAACAAATCTTTCATCTCCGTTTGAAATTCGTCCAAACTCAGAGAAAAAGATGATTATCTGTCACTTTTTAGCAAAAGTGACACTTGCGCCGAATTTCTTGACGAGGTCGATGTACTTTTCGTGCTATATGTTAATTATATCTATGTAAATTGGTTTATCTATGTTAATCCTGGCCTGTTCCGAAAATTGAACCAAATCTTTCTTCTCAGGACTTCTTGTTTGTATGTTTTACTGTAACGTGTTTTCGTTTATCATTGGCTTTAATCTAACAAGAGTATTTCTTCACATTCTTAACCTTTGCTTATTATGTGTACATATCCTTTTTCAATATATGTATCTAGGGTTAAAAGAGTATTAGGTGTGGCTAAACGTGTGCTTACATCGATTCTTACAACCTTACATTAATTGTTTCGCTGCTTGACTTCTAACTCATGATTTTCAATCGACAAATTGCTGTTTTCTCCCTTGAAAATTCATATATCACGCTCGAGACTTTAATTATCGATAAAAAAATTTCGTGGCGCTAGCTAGCAGCGCGAGATTGTATGCAAAATTACCATGTATCTAGCGCTGCTAGCTAGCGCCACGAAATTTTTCTACACGGGTAATTGCTCAAGTGTCCAAATAGTATCTTAGTCTACAAATATAGCAAAAATTGATACTCATGTTTTTCTTTTTGTTCTGTTTGTTTTATCTTTCTTGTCATTTTGTTCTCTTTTAAGGTTTCATCTTTTGTTTTATCTTTTTTTGTTATTTTGTTCCCTTTTGTTTCATCTTTTGTTTTATCTTTTTTGTCATTTTGTTCCCTTTTGTTTCATCTTTTGTTTAATCTTTTTTGTCATTTTGTTCCCTTTTGTTTCATCTTTTGTTTTATCTTTTTTGTCATTTTGTTCCCTTTTGTTTCATCTTTTGTTCAATCTTTTTTGTCATTTTGTTCTCTTTTGTTTCATCTTTTGATCAATCTTTTTCTTTATTATTTGCCTCTTTATTACTCATAATCCTTTTACGTTTTTTCTACTACTTGCTTGTTTTCCATTTTATCGTAATTTGAAAAGTAGGTTGCAAGATCACTTGATTCACTTGACAATTTGACACATGTAGCGAGCATTTTTCAGTGGCTTGAGTGTTAATAGAGTCTTCTCTAAAAGTATTGATCTGCTCGTCAGTTTTTACGACTGGCCGTGGCTAATTAACTGCTCATTAAGAATGCAATACACGTGTCCTGTTGCCATTTTTAAGTACACATTAGTCTATCGTGTTCCCTTGGTTTCTGCGTGACGAATCCTAATGTCCTTTTATACTAGTGATTATGGTTTGACATAATTTTGTAACTGATTAAATAAACGATTTGTATTTTAGATTTTTACTTTATAGCATTTTTTGCCTTTGGCTCTGCTCACTTTTACACAAGACTTATACTTTCGCCCGAAACATATAGTTTACTGAAAGCTGTTACATCTTTAGGGTGGCATACGAATCGAGGATAATTCGTCCAGACTAACATTCTTTAAATTACACCTGCGCCTCCTTCATTTGAATAATAGACAAATGTTCCTGGAAGCGCGTATAAGCGAGGGGATTTTTGACGGAAGTGCTCAAGTAAATTCCAGTAGGATGTCTTAAACGATAAAATCTGACATGCATTTTAGATTTGTTGCGATATTAATTAGATGTTTACAAGTCCACTCTGGGAAATGATGATGGATATTTTTTCTGACAGTTGACGTTCGTTTATTGTGTTCAATATTTATCGTATCATTCATTCCATATAATACTTGTAAACTTTAACCACCGTAAAGAAAACCACATTGTTAAAAGTACCAAATTGATTATACAAAACCTCGATCAATTTGGTACTTTTTAATATATGAAGTTGATATTTTGTTGCAAGTACTTTTTGATACGAAGTTGATACTTTTTTGAAAGTACTTTTTGATATGAAGTTGATACTTTCTTGCAAGTATTTGTAGCAAGTACTTTGTACTTTTTGAAGTCAATGTTTGACACTTTAGTTTTGTAGTAATTAAAGAGTCTAAGGTCGAAAATGATAATTAATTGACCAGTGGTGGGAAATTGGAGGAAATGAGGTTGGATTGTTGAACGAAGCGAGTGTTTCTAAGGCTGAAGGCGATCAGTGCACCTAGTCAAAGGCAATATAAAAGGTATGGAGTGTGGAATTCAGCCTCTCTGCTTGAGACCCAGGTCCCGACTCGACTCGATTCTCGAGTCCCTCTTGAGTTGATGGCGGCGCGAGGCATTCTGGTTTCCTGCATGCTAGCCGTAGGCCTTACGTGGCTGGTTGGTTGTAAGTTGGCTCAAGTTGGCTTCCAAGATCCAAAGCCAAGAAATGTGCTCGCTGGCTTTTCAACAGCCACCCAAGAGAAAACAACTCCTATCCTTCATTTTATCTTGAACGCAACCGCTCGCCATTGACTAAGGGACTGTTAATCGTGATTGGCTACGGTTTAACTTTTGGCCCTAACTCGCTGCTGTCGTGCCGGATATTAGAGAACTCCAATCGGCCCGACACTTATGCCCAATCGTTTCAGAGTCGAGTCGAGTCAAGTCAGATCGTTTCAAGCCAGAAATCCAAACTGTTTGGAGCCAATTCAGAATATGCGGTTATTATACGCGCCGATACTCATAGATGGTTCTTGCTTTCCTGCCAACTATCCAAATTTGTCTCGCTTATTGTTGACTACACACGAGCAAAATAAATTTCCATCTTTTCTAGACTTGTAGCCTCGGGTTGAATGCACCTTCAAGACGGAACGAAAGTCCACGGCAGCTGTTCGCTTTCTATGTGAATTGCCAATTATTGTCTTTGCATTTTTCTCTTCGTCTCATCTCATTTCGATTTGTTTCAAAAGTCAGGCGCAAATTTAGTTATATTCTAATTTCTACTGTCTCTATAGAGACTGTAAAAACTGCAACTGTAAAGCTGTATAGTTGCAGTTTTCTTGAAAATATCAAATTGACCACACAAAGTATCAAATTGACCACAACAAAGCATCAAATTGATCACACAAAGTATCAAATTAACTACAATAAAGTATCAAATTGATCACACAAAGGATCAAATTGATCACAATAGAGAGACACATTTGAGTTCCGATAACCAGCGTTTTAGTGTATACCTAAAAAAGCTGAAAATGTTTTCATTTTCAACTTTCAAGACACACGTGTTTTGCAGGTTCTTTTTACAAAACATGCGTGGTTATGAAATGGATGATAAGTGGTAAACGAAAATAATAGTGAGATAAAAATAGCTGATTAAAGTTGAAGTAAGAGATGAAATTAAATATAAAAAATGAAGATGAAGCTTATGTAAAAGATGAAGATGAAGCTGATGTAAAAGATGAAGATGAACCTGATGTAAAAGATGAAGATGAAGCTGATGTAAAAGATGAAGATGAAGCTGATGTAAAAGATGAAGATGAACCTGATGTAAAAGATGAAGATGAAGCTAATGTAAAAAATGAAGATGAAGTTGAGCGTAAAAGGGACAAAGACCCGAGTCTTTGGTTGAATGGTCAAGTTCCATAATTCCCTACTGTGCTGTGGTAGTGACGTTGGCATTTCGTTAACAATTATATGTAACTGCTTTCGTGACAATGACGCAGCTAACCGAGAAAAGGCACGGATAACGTACGACGCAGTAACCACTAAAACCAGCAAGTTAAACCTTTAGCCCACTGTCTGTAAAAAGTCTAGATAAGTGCGGGTAGGGAGAAGCATTGAGAGAAGGACGAAGAGGACGCGAGGAACGGAGAAAAGGATGACGAGATGAAAGAAGAAGAGAGCCAGTGGACAAGGATGTAAATCATAATATGTAAATCCCCGTGATTTTGTCTGCCTCTCGTCGTGGTTGGCGCACCAAACTGACGCTCGTTTCGCGAGAATTCGAGAAGATCTCCTAGGGGCCTGTTTCGTAAAACTACGCAAATCCACAATTGGCTCTTTCTTACTTTCCCACGCAATCGTCACGAGTTATACTTATCCTTAAATGCTCCAAGGAAATGTCGTTTAATAAAAATAACTTGCAATTTTTGTAACAGGTGTTTTACATGTTAAGTTCGCAGAAGATTAATGTAGCAGCAAATTATTTCCAAAGTCGCTTATTTAAGGATACCTTTTCACTTCGTTTTTTTTGACAATTTTTTGACAACATTTTTTGACAAAGGGGTTTTTAAATATTAACTTGTACTATATATACTTGTACAGTCGACGCTATGAATAGTTTCGCTATATATTATTTATAAATAACTCTACGAATAGTAGATTAAAATTACAAGATTACAAGATTAAAATTTGAACACAAATATTAAGACCTCGATTAAGACTAGGAGATTTTCATACGTTTTGCAAGATAGGTTAGCCTTGCTTATAGTTTAATTGAAGTGTTTTGATAAATTCTAATTAAACTAATGTCAATTTGTTAGTTTTAAACAACTATTGTCGAAGCAATTTTGAACGTACTAAAGTAATTTATCGAACGAATGATATAAAAGTATTTTTGAACGATTTGTCTTGAAATTTAACAGGTGCAGGATTGAATAATAACATTTTGTTTTTTCTCCGATTGAATTTTAAAAACATGTAAAAGGAATTTTGAAAACATGTAAAAGGAATTTTGAAAATTTGTAAAAGTAATTTTGAAAACTTGTAAAAGTAATTTTGAAAGTATGTAAAAGGAATTTTGAAAACTTGTAAAAGTAATTTTGAACTGTTATTCAAAATTAAATAACGAACGACAAAGTAAATAGTTTTGAACACTTGCTGTCAAAACATGAATAACTAACGGCAAAGCAGTTCTGAATAACTAATGCCATAAAGGTCCGATCCGATATTAAAATCCCGATGCGCATTTGTCTGTTGGACCATGGATAGAAAATTCTAGAAAAGCATTTTATTGCTCTATCGTAGGGATCTTTGTAATTTTCATAAGTTTATGACAGCTTCGATTTTTCAATAACCATCTGCGCTTAACAAGTATACTAAACTGGGAGCAGTTAAAAATGACATGATCTTTATTTTCCTCCGAGAAAATCCCGTAATGGGATCTATAACTGCATCCCGCTTATATGAGTTTTGGAGAATGAAAAAACTAATAAGCATACTCATGTCTTGAGGAATGCAACATTAATATTTATACACACTTAGGGCTAATTAGATTCCAAACGACCAAAGGACTCCCTTGAAAATTTACAGTCGGTTACTCGTTCCATCTGTATCTATTTTCCTAGAGCATTTATTGAAGTTCACTACATTTAATTGTAATCGAAATATTTCAAGATTCTGATTATTCAATTGCAATTGGGTAGTTTTCTTCAATTTCGAATTTCTTAATTTGTTTCCGCACTTTTCTTGAGTCGAATTTCTTTATTTGTTTTCGCACTTTTCTTGAGTCGAATTTCTTTATTTGTTTTCGCACTTTTCTTGAGTCGAATTTCTTTATTTGTTTCCGCACTTTTCTTATGTGAGTGCACAATTTGCGAAAAATGCAATTCGTGAAGAATGCAAGTATATTGAATTCGAAGAGTGCACATTTGCAGAAAATTAGTTTCGATCTTCCTGCATATGATTTAGGACGAATTTTGGCCAGATTGATCCTAATTGGATTGATGCTATTAAGAAAAGGATGAAGAACAGCTGTCGAATGAGACGATCATTTTTCCTGAGTTGAAGTTGTGCCAAGTTGAAGAGAATGGGATTAGATATTCACACATGAAACCTGTTGGGCTGGCCTAAGGATGTGCTATGCCCGTGCTATGAGTGGATATACCGGGAATTGTCAAGGATCCTTGATTCGGGTTTCCTGTTGACCTGTTAGTACAGGGCCTCAAGTCAATGTACGTACAATGACTTGGCAAAGTGTTTCGCGCATCCAAAAGAATCCTTTGGACCACCGGCTCCGCAGTCTTTAATGAAAAAAAAGAGCGAGAGAAAAAACAAAAAAGAAAGAACAACACATGAGAGCAGCGAATTCCAAAATGGACAGAATAGGGACAGCTATTCATGCGCTTCGATTGTGTTCTCCTTTCACCTACTTTAA
Organism: Ganaspis sp. Gsp50; assembly: GCA_011057455.1. NCBI lineage: Eukaryota > Metazoa > Arthropoda > Insecta > Hymenoptera > Figitidae > Ganaspis > Ganaspis sp. Gsp50. Next base: position 11,729 of record WNHD01001820.1, on the reverse strand, counting down.
CATTTCAAGAGAGAAATTGAGAACATGAGATATATGAAGCCTATTCCATTTATGTGTTTTCGATTAAGAGAATAATTGCCATCGTTTTCAGTCCCATCAAATCAATAGTGTTAAAAATTACTTATTTATCCACTTCGTCAACGTGCAATTTATTATCTGTTTGTTTTTGTAAAGTGCTCTTGAAAGTTTTTGCAAAACGTACGTAGAATTTTGCAAAACAGAGTTTTTGCAAAACATAGAGTTTTTGCAAAACATAGAGTTTTTGAAAAACATAGAGTTTTTGCAAAACATAGAGTTTTTGAAAAACATAGAGTTTTTGCAAAACATAGAGTTTTTGTGAAAAGAAACGTAGAGTACGTAGATCAGTGGAAGAGTTTTGGCGAAAGTTACATATTTTGCGAAGAGTGAAGTTTCTTTGCGATAAGATCCCGGAAGTTGGGCTTTTTAAATCATGAGGAAAAAATGAATAGCATGAAGTACAATCGGAGGATTCAAGAGTCTTGTGTTAGTGAGCACCTTGGGATGCTTTGGTGAGAGTGAGACTTGTATCGGCCGGGGACTCCTCTGGGGCTCCATGGGGCGACTTCCGATAAGACTTGTCCCTGCCCACGTTACGCAGAAATCGAAGAATGTGCCATTATTGCAGAAACCACTATAGGCCTCACCTTGTGCAAACCAAGAATATATATCTGTATTTTCTGTATTGCATATACGTGTATATATTATGTAGAATATTGTAGACTTGACTTGTTGCTTGACCAGCGCACTTTTCTGGCAACGCGCCTTGTCATACCCACGTAGACATAGGCAGTATAGGTACAATTCACTCAATTTTTCCTCACTCCCGAAAATTTTCTTAATTTTAATACAATCAAAGTATCAACTTGATACCGAAAAGTATCAACTTGATGCCAAAAGTATCAAATTTACATAATCTATAGATTTTGTAATCAAAACATCTATAGATGTTTCTTTTGTATGATTTATCTAACATTTTAAAGAATGTCCTTTTTTTCTAGATGCTTTTTGTGTGATTTATCTAAAACTTTAAAAACTTACCCTTTTCTTTCCCGATGTTTCTTTTGTCCGATTTACCTAAAATTTAAAAAAATCTCACTTTCCTTTCTTAATGTTTCTTTTGCACGATTTATCTAAAATTTTAAAAAAACGTCCCTTTTCTATGTGCATATATAGTGTTTTTAAAAGGAGATGAGATTGAAGATGAACGAAAATGTATTCTTTGGAGAGAAAAACATGAGCTGGACAATGTTTGCATTTCATTTATTGAGCTGGGGGTTTTAAAAGTCATTTAAATCGTAGTTAGTGCAGATTTGTAGTCTGCCATATTTCACTGTGTGTAAATTAGAATCTGATTTGGCGGTTTTTTTCTTTGGTTAACCGGAGTATATTCTGGAGCCGGTAAAAAGCGACAGTTTACAAACGAAGTAGCATTAATGACTGACGCAACTTTCTCTCGGAAGCTCGGAACTCGATTGCATCGAGGCCCACCGCGAATGGTGGTTGCTTGCCTGCATGCTTGCCTTCCTGACTGTTTATTACATCTTGTACCACGCGATCGCGTCCAACATGAGAATGAAAGCATCAAAACCCAGTGCCAATGTTCCAGAGTATCGCGCAATCACTAGTTTATACTCCCCCGATCTTAGATCCTGTTTTCTTCTCAATTTCTTCACACTCACATTTTTAACATATACTGTTTATAATGCAGCAATTGTTGATCATTTTTATTTTTTCTTACGCGCGCAATTTGTTTTAAAGTATTAAATTGATATTAAAAGCGCCAAATTGATATTAAAAACATCAAATTGATATTAAAAGTACCAAATTGGTATTAAAGACATCAAATTGATATTAAAAGTACCAAATTGATATTAAATGTACCAAATTGATATTAAAGACATCAAATTGGTATTAAAAGTACCAAATTGATATTGAAAACATCAAATTGATATTAAAAGTACCATATTGATATTAAAAACATCAAATTGATATATGAAAATTTTGTAATCAAGTTGATATTTTTAGATAACGAGTTGATATTCTTTGGTAACAAGTTGATATTTTTTGGAATCAATTTGTTACTTTTAAAAAAAACTATGGATCAATACACATTTTTTAATATTAAACATTGAAAAAACTGGAGTGATTTTTGAGATTTTGGTAAAATGAACCAATTATTTTGTTCAATGTACCTATATATATAGTATTTGTAATAGTATAGAATAGTATAGTATATAGTATTTGTATTAGTATAGAATAGTATAGAATAGTATAGTATATAGTATTTGTAATAGTATAGAATAGTATAGTATATAGTATTTGTAAAAGTGAGAAAGTTATTCAGAACGATATTAATAGATCTTATACATCTCAGTGATATGAATGCTCTTTGTTGGGACTCATTATTGGTCGAAATGCGATCTTGAGTATATTTGCAGATAAGAGAAGCGATCAAAAGTCACGAGAATCGCAATGAGTGCTCGATGTGGGTTTATAATTAATACTACATCGATCTGAGAGCGATATAAGAATGAAAATATCCGAGGCATTGGAGAACGTATGCGAGAATCGCGTGGCAAAACTCCAAGTCCTGGTTTTTTTAGGACCGTCTGTGAAAATAAAACGCAAGAGCCAAAAGGGATACGAGAAAAAGCACTCGAGGAATCTCGTTTATTATGCATAGTGTAAGCTGCTCAGTGATTGACACCTGCTTCAATCCAACAAAAAGAAATCATTTTATATGGCTACGGATGAACCAAACCAAACATTGATATATCCTCTCGATTTATCGATTTTGTTAAGTGAAATTCTCTTTACGTATCTAACATAACATATATATCTAACATATTTACATACATATGTATTGATACGTAAATATCTGTATATATAAAATTGAGCACTTTTTACATATTGCTTTTACATTACACTATACACTTTATATATTCTTATATATTTTTAGGTTCTTCCATGTATATCCTTTTTCGGGTTTTTTATACACTATATATTATATATATAAATTTTTTATATTTAAAAGTTGTAGAACTTTGAAAAGTTCAATAAATGGTAAATTGCACCCAAAAGGTTTAAGAATCTTGTAAAAAAATGAAGACTTTGGGTATGCGTGTTTTCTTAAAAATACGCACTACTTTGTTTACGTGTTTAACAGTATTTAAGAAGTCATGCAAGTGTTGCATGTAAGGGGTAATAACGTAAAATTGATGGGTTGCATGACTGATTTTAAAAATTAACCGTGATTAAATAATCGTGAAAAAATGTACACACAATATATAAAATAATATGCATACAATGTATAGTAAGGATAAAGTGTAGAAAGAAAAAAGAGTTGCGAGATTATGAAAGAAGTTTTGAAAAATGGTGGCGTAGCCGGTAGCATTGGCGGCCCTCTTTCAATTAATAACGTGATCATAGGTTAGGTACCTTCGTCAGACAAGCCCTCCCCCTACCGCCTTTGCCATCGCTTCTCCTTAACCCAACTCTTCGCCACTTTGCTTCTTTCCTCTCTACACAGTTCTTGTTCTTATTCCTCCACTCTCTGCCCGACTACCTTATGCCTTTCACTCCTCAACTCAATCCCCTTTTTCTTATTTCTTCAGTTTTCTCTTTCCTATACCGCTCGTTTTTAGTTCTACATAACAACCATACAAACTTGGCAATCGACTCTCGGCCATTTCAAAATCTCGAGCCCTCAACTTCCTAAATTGGTCCCTTCTCTCTTATTGCAATAACTTCTTTGCTCAAATTGTTATTTTGGCTCAATAACTTCTTTCAGCTTCCTCATGAATCTCGACAATCTTTCTCCTCAATATTTGTAATTAATTTTTTTTAAATAGGTTCAGGGGTTTAATCTTTAGGAATGGAAAAAGAGGGTTATCAGTGTATTGTTAAAGCATCGACAAAATGGCCGACAAAATATGATCAGAATATCCTACACACGAGAAACAAAATCTTGTGGTTACATATAGAAAACCTTTCCTCGTAAGACCTAGGAACCAAAAACTGAACATGCATTTGAAGTCGTGAACGTTCAAATAAACGAAATTTACTTTTAAAACTGCAAATTTTGACTGATAAAACTAAAGATACTAAGTTATACTAAGATATTTAAGAAATGGAAGAAGCGAAATGAAGAAAAAGGAGAAGAATTAGACAAAACGGAAGAAGCCAAATGAAGAAAAAGGAGAGGAATTAGGCGAAACTGAAGAAGCCTAATGAATAAAAAGGAGTGAAATTAGGCGAAACGGAAGAAACCAAATGAAGAAATAGGAAAGAAATTAGGCGAAATGGAAGAAGCGAAATGAAGAAAAAGAAGAGGAATTAGGCGAAATGGAAAAGAGCAATGAAGGGGTATTTGTTGTTGAGTAAAAGAGGAGAGCGAATGAAGCGACAAAAGAACAAAGGGAACAATAATGACAATAAAAAATGATATAATAGGACAAATGGGTATGGCCGCACAGCGTTTGTGTACGCGGCGAGGACGATGGGACCGCGGAGACCGTTTGGAGTGCAAGGAAAGATGGTATCAGCGTCAGCTCGGTCGGGGATCAGCGGATCGGATCGAGTCGCCCAGCGGGGGTTTCTGTGGGTCATGCACAAGGAGAGTCCCATTCTTTCATACTCCATTCCCTCGACCTGTCTCCTCTCGTGTCCCTCCCCTAACGGGGATCCCCTTTTCTCTATGAGGGGTCGAACCACTGACATCACTCGATACATAACATGCCTTTGGTGCCTCCATAGGCCACGACTTTAACTTTAAGCCGCACAATAATTCCCTACGACCGCCTCAGAGACAACTTGTATCTCCTTCTCTCTCACTCGACTAATAGCAATAGCAACCTTACCTCCACAACTCCCCTTCAATTATATTTCCGGCACTGAAAATGGATCATGAGTTTCACACTATGAAATCACTAAGATTGTATGTGTGTAATGTATACATTGTACATATACAATCTATTTCACAATAACTTTATTTATATATATATATATATAAAATAATTGGCATTGATTTTTAGAAACGTAAAAACTTTTATGAAAATCTATAGTTCACAACAACACAAAAAAACACTTAACCTTTTTGTGTGTAACATGATTTTCTAAAAAACACGTAAAATCGGATCGTTAAATTAGTATTAATATAATTATAATTCATTTGATGTAGTAGATATATACGTAGAAAAACATATGAAAAACAAACACAAGCAAAAATGTCTGAAACAGTGAAAAGTTTTACCAAAATAAAGTTTTGGTTTCTGTATAGTCAAATATATATAGCTGTTGTAATGCATTTCGCTGTTTCGGAAAATGTCCTCTTGTTTGGGTATTTTGAAAGCATTTCCTGATGAAAGATAAAGATACACTTGATTTAGTATTGCTGAAACAAGAAAAAAGTGAATTCAACAAGTTCTGCGAAAAAGGACGAAAAACTACAAGATAGTTTTGTTGGTTTTGTGTGAATTAATTTTACTAGCCATAAATGTGGTTTTAACATTAAGAGCTACATTCTGAAACTTTGCTTTTAGCAGAATTGGTATCGTTTTAAGCCTTTGAGTGATTCTATTGAGAAAGAGCTAATGCGGAAAATTGCAACTGAAATGATAAAATGTGTGGATGCAGACACTTTTACTCTGAAAGTCACACCCTGAGGCGAGTAATAATCCTCAAAGGAATTGCTGTTTAATGATAACGTTCAGGAAAACTGGTACAGTTGTTGGAATCTTAATCTGCACAAGTAAAGAAAATGCGTAATATAATTTTAGTTGAGTTATAAAATTGATAAGCATGAAGTTTAATGTTTGTGCATTAGACATCATTATATACATTTTTATGCTTGTTCCGTTACAAAATTAAGTGGTAGCTGAGTAATTATTTATTAATCATGTCAGAACTTGGGATATTACACTAGTTTTGTCGTATTTCCTTTTTTACTGTGTAAAACTCGAGAATATATAGAAAACTGTAAAGTGAATAATAAGAGTAGAGTTAACGGAAACTTGCATAAAGATGTTTTTATCAAGCAGAAAACTGTATTTTGCAAAAAGAGTGCTTTAGGGGACAAAAAAGTTGTGTATTGTAGAAAGTTGTATTATGTTTTGAAAGAAATATGTGTCGTATTAAGTAATTTTCTTGTGCGATCTTATTTATTGGTGGTGCAAAAGATTATACGGTTGTAAAAGATTATAGAAAAGCAAAAGATAGTGCAAATGCAAAAGGTTGTGAAAATGCAAAAGATTGTGAAAATGCAAAAGATAGTGCAAATACAAAAGATATAATGAAAATGCAAAAGATAATGAAAATGCAAAAGATAATGAAAATGCAAAAGATAGTGCAAACGCAAAAAATAATGAAAATGCAAAAGGTTGTGAAAATACAAAAGATAGTGCAAAAACAAAGGATTGTGAAAATGCAAAAGATAGTGCAAATGCAAAAGATAATGAAAATGCAAAAGATAGTGAAAATGCAAAAAATAGTGAAAATACAAAAGATAGTGCAAAAACAAAATATAGTGCAAATGCAAAAGATAGTGCAAATGCAAAAAATTGTGTAAATACAAAAGGTGATAAAAAAGCAAAAGATAGTGTAAATGCAAAAAATTGTGCAGACGCAAAAGATAATACAATTGCAAAAAATTTTGCAGATGCAAAAGATTGTACAGTAGATGCAAATACTATAAGCAATTATCTTCCAATATCACTTTTATTATATAATTTCTTTCCACTCCGACAATATTCAACACCAAAGAACCTTTATAGATTCCCCTATATACATAAGCAGTTGCGTTTAAACTCCATTTTTTAAAAGAAGAAAAAAGACTAACCAAAATCAAAAATAGAATGAAAGATACTCCGAATTTTTACAATTTGAAAGTTCCTCGATTAGGCAATTCTGAATCACAATTTTGAGTTGTAACCGGATTTTCTACAAGAATTTCTACTTGAGAAATCGAAGACGTAACGGTATATGGGGTTATGATTTTTTTTTCGTTGTACATATCGAGGATGTATAATTGGAAAAAAAGCGTCGATACTACCACGAGGAAGCCCCTGAAGTTCTCGTCGTGGTCACATGCATAGGCAGATACTGTCCTCCGGTACCAACACTATATGCTTTTTCTCGTATGGCAGGTTAGAGTATTGGATTATAAGAGCGGGTCGTTCGTGCGAAATGCATTGGTGACCACAATGTTGGGTCAAATGTCCAGTGTAGGAAGGATGTCGGGGATAATAGCCATGAAAGGATCCAGATTTGTCAATTTGTAATGCCTCCGTCTCCACCGACTGTTTAAGAGTTTTATTTACTTTTTCTCATTGTTAGATTTCTGCAAACAGAATACAGCAAAAATATAAAAGCATTACAATTCAGGCTTTTCTGTGATTACAAGATTTCTGTCTTTCTAGAAAGATTTTATTGCAAAGATGATCTATATGTAGATCATCTTTTAGATTTAGGGATTTATAGATTTAGAGATACAAGATCTTTTTAAAGATCTTTTGAGATCTTGAATCTTTAAATCTTGTAATCTGATCGAGTTAAACATAGAAGTTATAATGAAAGAATTGTGTAGATAATTTAGAAATTTCGATTCTAAATTATATAGCGATATATATTATATAGCGATTCTAGTTAATGAAAGAATTGAAAATTCGAATTCCGCTAGTAGTAAAAACAATAGAATTGGTGAAAGAATTGAAAATTCGAATTTCACAATTAGTAAAAACAATGTATAGGAAGACACGAAACAGAATCAATTTGAATTAAATGATAAAATACAATCTGCGGAGGATTCAAGTATTAAAGATCTGAAAGAGTCGTGTAAGCACAAGTCCAATCTCTTTTAATTCTTTGATAATGACTAGTATGTTTTAAGCTCGGGGGTCATTACTATCTCTTTAAGTACCTGAATGTGTAGAAGACTTAATTGGCACAGTAAAAGAAAACAGATATACTTGTGTTGCATTAAGCTTTGAAAACTGCTTGTATCCATCACAAAGTTGCAATTTAATCTTATCCCAATCCTTCTACACGCAGTTAGAAGATTCTTCTACAGTGGAAAAAATGTACAAGCTTTACATATACGACGCATACACACACAAGCGGCCTATTACCAACTTGAATAATAATAACCAAATAATGCGTGTTTTAAAAAAGGACGGCTCGCCCGCTCCGAGAGACGTTAAAAAAATTGTCAACGTGGTGCAATCAAAGAAGCACGAATTTGTGGAATGCGAATGCTGTGATTATGGAATGTCTTGGTACCATTAATTGGTGAACGGTGGCTCCTTAGATTTTTAAATTATGGCCAGTCGGGGATCATAAGTTGCTCACAAATATGGTCGAAGACACCGTGCGACCCTCACCAGTGTGTGAAACTCGTTCGCTCAGTATAATAACCTACCTCCACTTGGAAACAGACGCATAATCATAAATACAAAAGGAAGGAAGCAATCTTTGAGTTTATAATACTTTGTGCGTATTGGACGCATTTTTCCTTTGATTCTTGTATATAGATACATTTGAGCTGCCGAATCAAAGAAGGGCATGTAATTTTTTTTGCATTTTAGCAAAAGGCATTATTTTTGCAAAGACTTATTTTTTGGTCTTAAAATCAGTCCAAATTGACACTTATGTAAACGGTTCGATGTATGTAAACGAAATAATATATGTAAACGAAATGGGATGAAGATAATACTTCTTTTTTTTAGACGATTCAATACATTGAAACAAACTTTTGCATATGTAAGTAACTTATTCTGTAATTGCTCTCTTCGTTCTTTTATTTCTCATAAGAAAATTGATTCAGTCGATCTAGAAAATCATCCACTTGGAAATTACGGTTCTTTCATCACTTGATACTTTTCTTGCTTCTTTTTGCTTCCTCATAGGGAAGCATTGTTTTTTTATCTTCTTTTCTTGATATTAGTTCTGCAAAAGTGTTGAAAATACACTCTCTGGAAATTTGTCCATTTATTCTCGTTGCGTAGTGGAAAATCATAAACGTTTCTTTCAACTTTGCTTTTTTGATCTTGTAATATCAAAGTACATGTAATAAACATCGAAAATCGTCAAGTTACAATGATGACATGATGTTACATGATTACAATGCTTTCTCTATAAGGAAGCAAAAATGCACGTATTATGTGCTTCTCGTGTATTTTGTGTATACATTTTTGCATGCATTTTTGCATACATTTTTGCATATATTTTTACATACATTTTTACATACATTTGTACATACATTTTTACGTATCACCTTTTTGTGTGCACGTATTTTTATCATTATACATAAACATACATTTTAGAACAGAACATTTTATTTTAGAACATACACTGCAAAAGATAGTTTCTTAAAAGTGGGACAAAAGTGTCTTATTTGGTCAAAAGTGTCTTAAATCAAGACATTTTTGTGTTTTAGTTACCAAATATGTCTTAATTTAAGACGTTTTTGCTCAAAATAAGACACCATGTTTTTGTAGTGTACATTTATACATCATACTCTACATGCATTTCTGTTTTTTAAAATAATTTACGTTGGGTCGCGAGTAGAGGCTGGATTAAGTAATAAATAAAGATTTTTCCTACTGGTGATACAAATATTTTCCTGGTGACTACACTGAGGAATCTTATGGAGAGTTTCTGGTATGTATAATCTTCGAGGACTGTGGCCTTGGACGGGATGATAGATCGGTTCAACGAGTTCACGTTGGTAGCTTAATGCTGGACATTGACTTGGAATGAATCGTGAGAAAGTTGATTTTTCGATGTAACTCGACGCGTTATGCACTTTATTGAATTCACAGTCACGTCCTCGGTACGAATACATGTGAGCAGAAAGTGCATTATCAAGAAAGTGAAGGTTAAACAGAGACGAATAGTGATTAGATTCCTCGCGACAGACATTTGTTGCCCGGTTCTTGCATATCGATTCTCTTTGGAGAAACACTGAGTGAATTATGTGTCAATACATTTGTGCACTTGATGGAATAAGTAGCTAGTAGTTGTACATATGTACACACGTCTACTGCAAAAAATACTGAGAAAGCGCGTGCTGAGCATATTTTCTCCGCACTCCCAGACACAACTGACAGATTTCCTATATTGACAATACAACTAGAGAGGAATAATAAGTTCTTTGAACAGGTGTCAAGTCCTTGAGGAAATTTTCGTCAGGTGAATTACCGTTTCTGAGAATTGCTTTTTTATCTCGTTGCTAAAGCACTTTTCTTTAGCTCGATGTAAGTACTCTATTGTCAGTGACGGTGTTAATATTTGCAGAGAGAAACAAATTTTGTTCTGTCTGCAAATGCCGATCGTGAGTCTTACAATGTGCGCAAGAAAAGTGAACTGTTTTATGCAATTTTTTTTTGTAAATTTGAAGATGATGAATTTTTTTTTGTATTTTTGCATTTTTCTTTTCATATTCGATTCAGCATATAAAAACACGTATTTTACACAGACTTTACAAACAATTTTAACGTATAATATAATTAACCGAATCGAATTTTAACATATATGTCGAATTTTAACATATATGTCGAATTTTAACATATATGTCGAATTTTAACATATATGTTGAATTTTAACATATATGTTGAATTTTAACAAATATGTTAAAACTCGATTCGGTTTAAAAAAGAAGCTTATGTAGACTATTTTTAGAAAATCGAAAATCGACACGATTACAATGCTTCCTCTATGAGTAAGCAAAATAAGGTATTTTTTTTATTTATAAATGTATATTCAATGTGTCTGTTAACTGCCTAGTTGCAGGGTTCTTTTATAGATTGATCAAAAAGAAGATAATCTCAATCCTGTATATAAAAAAAGATTGATCAAAAAGAAAAAATCTCAATCCTGTATATAAAAAAAGATTGATCAAAAAGAAATTCTATATCCTGTATATAAAAAAAGATTGATCAGGGTATCAGATTTGACAGTTTATTAATACACTGCATGCTTACTGAATTCAATTGAATTCAGTTTTACACTCTTTTCTTTAATAGCGATACAAGTTGCATGTCATTGTGGCTGTAGTGGGAAAATGTGGTGGTTCTGATTGTTTTTTGTGCTAGTTTCGGTCTGACGGTAGTCCCTGTATTGGTTTGATAATTCGAATAGGAAATCAGGTGCCGAAGACAAGAATGGTTCTGATGGACCATCTTCTTCTCGAGTTTAGAATGCATACGTTCCACCTGTGAGGATCGTGCATCGAGATGGTAGGGCTTTACAACCTGATGCTTTCTCTGACAGCTTGTGGGTTATACCTGTTGTTTGATTCCGGAGAGATAAAATTCGAAATGATCCAGGTCGAAGAATCCTCCTTTTCAGATTTAATTCTGAAATTAATACATCAGAGAATGATGTGTTGGCTCACTTGTAGACAATTTCGCTTCACGGTCCAAGACACTGGTCAAGTGTCTCGATAAGTTTATGACTATGGCTATGAAAGAAGGTTGATCGGCCCGTATAGACGTTTTTAAGATCGCGAACTTGTTTGGTAGCATCATCATAGTCGTAAAACGTTTTCTACTTTCAATTCCTGATTAAGTTGTTGGGAATTGTAATATCAATTTGGAATGCGGAAGATGTTTGTCTGCACTGAAAAAACTTGGCCCTGAATTTGCTGCAACTCAAACAAAATTAGAGCGCAAGTTGAGAATCAGCTAACTTCAGTTTGCTCAAGATGAGAAAAT
>WNHD01001819.1:0-24982 GCA_011057455.1 Ganaspis sp. Gsp50 | reverse complement strand
AAAGTCAGCAGTAGTTGCAGTAAAAGAAATTGATCTTGTTGCATATACTTGGAAAGAGTCAACTATCAACTCAAGGGGTTATTTTGTAGAAGAAAAGGGATAACTCTGATTCTGAAATTTCCACTTATTTGACCTACTGAGTTTATTCCTTGGGATTCTCGTTTTGCACTTAAAGGGTTAATAGTCAGTTTTCTTGATTCACTCGCGAAAGGGTAGGCTTTTCGATTAAGATTTAAAGATATTCAACGTTTGGATTTGCCGGACAGAATTTAATCAGGAAGGGTTATAAATGTTCCACAATCAATTAAAATAACGAGTTAATTCTTATTAAGAAAAAACCCGGAGTCCTTCAGTTGTATTCTTGATTAAAACAATAGTTTCGTGGAAAGGGTAAATTTCTTCAGGGTTTGTATTTGATCAAAGGGTTAAGATCTCAAAATGTTGAGATGCAGAGATTCAGTATTCGAAGACAATTGGTCTGTTCAGAGACCAGACGGGCAGCAGTACGACACTTCGAGAAGAACTAGAAGGACTGAATTCTTCTGTACAATTTCGGGTTTATATACCAATTCTTTCCCTTTCTTTAAATACTTCCGGAGAGCGTGATTTTCAAGTAATAAAATTTTACTATTGTAAAATGTAGATCCGAATTTCGATCGAGGGGTACTCTTGGTTCGGCTTGGAGGTCACAGTTGCATTTGCTCGAAGAGTCAAGCTCGTCGAGATTTCGAGGGTGCGAAGGCTGTCTTCATGCGTTCTATTTTATCCAGAAGAGGGTCTCCCTTTATTTTGGTCAATGAACTCTCACTCTTTGTGTTTAAAACTATTGATTTTTCTCTTCTGTTTTAGATTCACTTTTCACTTTTTTTCTTTTTTTCACAAGTTCACAATAACATTAGAAATATATAAATATATTTGCGTCGCGTGGTCACGTGACAATGGCAACCCTGAATGGGACATTGGGAATTGGGCTTCATACTCTAGTAGGAATCTCTGCGTTGATTAGGTTAAAATCTATTGCATACTCTTAAATCTAAAGCAATCAGTATTACTTAGTTTAATTTTTATTTTATTTTAATATTAAGATAAAAGTATAAAGGAACCCTTGAATTAAAACTAATAATACAATGGCTAAATAAATAGAATGTTTAATGCATTCACATTGACCAACCTAGGATAACTAACCACCTTCAGCTGAACTATAAGGTATAAACAGCAACGGTGACGATATTCACTTAGGAAAAGATTCTAAGTAGCGTTGTCGGCTTCGATAATAAGAGCTCGCAGTTTAGAAGAAAAGCTAGAATTGTTAGCATTAAGAAAATCAAATCCATTCCTAAAACTATTAGCTTCAGTATACAATATATTGAAAATAGAGTGCCCACTGTACACGCGGTGATTAAATGGTACATTGAGTGCAGTACTTGCGCGTAGAGATCTAGCAGTCCCATATAGATTCAGGAGCGACAATTGAAATAATTTTTTATCTGTTAATGATAGATAAGTACTTTTGAAAACAATACTAAATTATAATTCGAATAATTTTTGTTTTAGGATTATCTTGGAGCTGTCATCGTTTTAGGATCAGTTTTTGCAGCTTTGATGTCAGCAAAATCGTATCCTCATCAAATAACTCCAGCCCTAGTAGGTCTTGCTATTAACTACACTTTTCTTGTACCAATTTATCTAAATTGGGTTGTAAAATTTGTCTCGGAAATTGAAATGTACATGGGCAGTGTTGCTAGAATTAGTTCCTTCGCAAAAATTCCTCCTGAAAATCAAGAAGATTCTTTTGGTAATGAACATGTATAATACAAGATTTTTTAAAAACAATATACATTTGCAGTCCACTTCTCTAATAGTTTTGCACAATCGATCAAGATTGAATTTTATACCATGCATGAATTCGAGTTCGAGTAAAGGAAATAAATCAAGTGGAGATCAATAGAAAGTACACTTTTATAAGTGCATGACTGCACAAGTCCTTGTAAATGACCAGCTAATCAATTTTTCAGTGAGGGCGAGGAATTAAATTATCTTTTTTTTTAAAGCTTTCCTATCAGCCTAACATTTTTCACATTGAAGACTATAGAAAGAATCCTTTAAGATTGTCAAAAATCCGATCAGCTGAACTTTAGAGGAAGCGGACTGTACGTTTATTAGGTTTCATCTTTATATAAATTACATTTTTATAATGTAGGACAAACTGTATCATCAGACTGGCCGAAGTTTGGAGAAATCATTTTCCACAACGTCTCACTTCGATATGATCTCCAACGGAATCCTGTAGTTACCAATTTGGATATTTACATTCCCGCGGGAACAAAAGTAACATAATTTTTAATTCCAGAAAAATCTAGTTTTTGTAAATAATAAAAACAACAAACGTAATAATTTCAGCTTGGAATTTGTGGGAGAACAGGAAGCGGGAAATCGACAACTGCAATGGCTTTCTTTCGACTGGTAGATCTTGCACAAGGAAAAATTCTCATAGACGGAATTGACATTCAAAAGATTCCTCTTGAAATTTTGAGATCGAGGCTTTCAGTGATTCCTCAAGATGTAATCATCTTTAGTGGAACGATTAGGTTAGTCTACATTATGTTGAGAATAATTTAAGGAGGAATCAGACAAACATTGGAAAAGAGGTTATGTTCGAATGCTATATTTGATTTTTGTAGCAAGAGGTTAAATTTTAAATAAATAAAATAGTGCTCGGCCCCTTTTCAATAATTTTTACACTCTAAATGAACTCAAAACAAAGAGAAGTTTGGTCGAGAGACACGACGCCTATTGAAGAAAAAGACGTCAGAATAAAGATGGGACGGGCGGAGAGCCACAATCGCCAATTATCCAAAATACAGCACTTTATTAAGCAAACATATTTTCAAATTACTTAACACTAGGGTCCCCGCGTGGACAACTAGTCCCAGTCTCTAAATAATAACAAAACCAGAGATCAAAATAATCTAACCCGGTGACACACTAGTAAATCCTCTACTATCATTTATAACACATGGAAAGAACATCTTTCCAGAAAATTCGCACACGCGAATAGAACACACTCTCTCAAAGGTTCAGGTAATTCTGCCTTGGCTGTGAAAAGACGCCGCCGACCACGAGGCGGTCCGGGGTCCACATACGTTTTTCCAAAGACGCGAGAGGCGCTGCTTGGCGCATGGGCCGGCGGTCGATTTAAAAATCAGCCGCGGCAGGGCCGTCTCAATAGACCAGCGGTACCCATTTTACTAAAGTCTTTTTAAATAACTAAAGGTAACGACCACCTCGTTACACTTTTTAAAATAAAAGAAAAAAGATTTAATGCGAATTTCTTTTTAGATAAAAGGTGTCAAATCTTATTTGGAACAAAATGAACCATAAAAAGTAAAATTTGAACACTAATTACAAGAAATTGACTGTTTAAACAAAATTTGTAGTTTCAGTAGTTTTGTTTAAACAATCAATTTTTTGTAATTATTCAAATTTTAATTTTTATGGTTCATTTTGTTCCAAATTTAATTTGACACCTTTTGTATGAAAAAATCCACATTAAATCTTTTCTTTTTATTTTAAAAAGTCAAATATAACACTCAAACATAACCTCTTCTAAAGTTTGTTTGATTCCTCCTGAATATTACCAAAATCTTTGAGAATTCTAAGGTTCTGTTTAGGTTTAAAAGATACTGTATTCCGACCATTTATTCAAATTCCCGAATGTTCTGAATATTTAAAATACCAAATATCTAAAATATTGAGTACTGTTTCCACTAAATCATTTTTCCAAATGCATGCTCGTGTCTCTGAAAAATATATTGTCTTTTATTATTAATTAGGAATTGGTATATTTTTAGAGAAAATTTGGATCCATTTTCTGAATACTCTGATGATGAACTGTGGTCAGCACTGGAATTAGCTCAGATGAAAAATATGATTTCATCTCATCCGGATGGCTTGAGTAAGTTTGTGCCTTTCCTAACTCGAAGGAAATAAATTAAACATACATTCCACAGATTTACTTTTAAGAGGAGTTATCATGAATGATAAAGGAATCCAATCGATAAGTGAACTCGATTGCTTGATAGACATCTGACAAACAAAAATTCTTTACTGATAACGAATTCAAGAAATATATAGCAGATATTTACATCTTTTTGTGCCAATGCAAACGACTCTAGACATTCTAATAGTATATATTTGTTTTGAATCAAGGATTCGACAAAGAGGTTTAGCTCTATATTTTATAAACTATATGGTATAAACGATGGTACTACTATCAACGCATCCGTTTGAAACCCAGTAAAAAGTTCTATTCAAACTCTACGATTAGTGATTGGAACTTAGCAAATTCCAATTATGGAATTGCTATTTCTGCAATTGGAACTTGAAGTTCTAATTATGGAATTGCTTTTCTGCAATTGGAACTTGAAGTTCCAATAAACGTTATGCATTTTGTCTTAAAAATGACAGAAGTAACAATTTTAATAGCATAAAATTGTATGCAAATAACTTTCTTTATATCAATACCTAAAGAAAGAATAGACTTGAATTTATTATTGAGAAACAAAATGCAAATAATAAAATTGAGTTCATAAAGTTAGGTTAGAAGATCTACGCCATTGGATGCCATTGAATTTTGACAGATACAGTTTCTCTGAATCACGTAGTTGTTTGGTAAGACACGCTATTTAAAAAAATGTCCAATAACAGCAGTAATAATCTTCTTAGTTTTTCAATAATTTTTTGTTAAAAATCATGATATAAGTTACTTTGAATACTCAAGCGTTCTCTTCTTGTTATTTAACAAAAAATTATTTAAAATCTAAGAAGATAATTACTGCTGATATTGAACCATTTTTTAAATAGCGCGCAAACAACTACGTAATTCAGAGAAACTGTATTTGTCAAAATTCAATGGCATCCAATGGCGTAGGTCTCCTAACCTAAAATTGTGAACTCAATTTTATTATTATTTTATCAAAACTGAAACTAATTTATTAATAATAAGAATTTTACAATATATCAGAACTTTGAATAAAAATACAAATTATTTTATCTTGGTCTATTTCAATGTATTAAGAACATTTTTTTAACAAATGTTCATTAAAAGGAGACCAAAAATTGAGTTATTGTCCTTTTTTTCAACATTTTTGTAAGAATGACGTCACAACGGTTTTCATTGGTGCACACATGAAACCGTGGTTGTGTGTGTGCTTATACGCATTTGAAAGAAGGCGTGGTTTCGTGGAAAGGGTATTTAACGACCGCTAAATCAAGAACCGCTAAATCAAGTTTCTGGTGTACTGAACCGATGTTAATAAATCAAAGACAAAAGCAACCCAAAACAACTGTGTTTTAATACTGTAAAAAAGAATTTGAGGAAATTGTACTATGTTTGTTGATATTTAATAATTCTGTCGCCTAAAATGAACACGTATACCCAGGCGTGGCAATGCGTGGCAACAAGCAGAAATTCTGCATACTACGCGCATGCGTTTTTGGATTTCCTGTCAATCCTGTCATGTCAGCTGTTCGTCTTATCGCCACACCATCTTTTCACGTGTCGTTTGTAGGCGAAAGAATTATTAAATATCAGCAAACAGTACAATTTCCTCAAATCCTTTTTTACAGTATTAAAACACAGTTGTTTTGGATTGCTTTTGTCTTTGATTTATTAAAATCGGTTTAGTATCTTAAAAGATAGAACCATTTTTTGTGTAAAGAGGTTAGATTACAAAACTGTTAAAAAAAAAGGACAATAACTCAATTTTTGATCTCATTTTAATGAACATTTGTTAAAAAAATGTTAATAAATACATTGAAATAGACAAAAATAAAATAATTTGCATCTATGTTCAAAGTTTTGATATATTGTAAAATTCTTCATTAATAAATTAGTTTAAGTTTAACCTAACTTTTACTTTCTTTTACCTTAAATTCCTGTCATTTTTCTAACAAAGAGTTATTATAATTATCATTCCAATATATAATTACATATTTAAAAAAAAACCTTATGGGAAACTATATAGTTAATAAATCGAAATTTCTAAATTATCTACATAAAAAAACTATATAGTTGCCTGTCCCTAATTTCCATATCGTTTCCCATATCGTTTTCGTTATAGTTTACTTTATAGTTTCCTATATCGGAATTTTTGATAAGGTAAATTAATTTCTAATCTTTCTTTAGGTATTGTTATAAATAAAATTATTTGCATACTACATTTTTATGCTGTTAAAATTGTTCTTTCTGTCATTATTTTAAGACAAAATGCATAACGTTTATTGGAACTTCAGGTTCCAATTGCAGAAATAGCAATTCCATAATTGGAACTTGCTAAGTTTCAATCAATAATCGCAGGGTTCCAATAAAACTTTTTTACTGGGAAGAATTTTTCTATGGGAAAGAATAATACAAATTTTTCTTTTTAACAGCTTAACTAATCCAAACACAATCCTAAATCATAAAATTTGAAAAAATTCTTGAATCCTTGTTTGTTTAAAGTAATTTTAATTCTTTTTAATTCTTTTAAGTATTTTTAAAAAGGTAACAAAAAGTTAAAAGGAAAAGTTGGTTGACTAACTCGTGTAATTTTCTAAAAGAAATAAAAAATTTTTATCATTAATTTTGCTTTGCTATTTAGATCTAGAAGTTAGAGAAGGAGGTGAAAATTTTTCTGCTGGACAATTGCAATTGATAAACATGGCGAGAGCAGCTCTCAGAAAATCGTCAATTATTATTCTCGATGAGGCTACCAGTGCTTTAGATTCTTGCACAGAAAAATCTTTACTAGAAACAGCAGCAGTGGTTTTCAAGAAAAAAACTTTAATCACTATTGCGGTAAGTGCAAATGAAGCACTTACTTCATTTACGTACATTAAATTTTATTAAAATTGCATTTTCCTATAATTTAAAATTGATTTTTGCAGCATCGAGTAGCTTCGTTACTGACTTGTGATAGAATTTTAGTCTTCGATGATGGAAAAATAGTGGAGAATGGTTGCCCCAAAGAACTAATGCAGCGTCCAATGGGCTTTTTTTCTGCTATGCTGAGAGCTACGGAAGAGGGAAATCAAATTTTATAATAATTTGTACTGAAAATAGTTTCCAAGAAGAAATATCGAATCTCGGAAAAGAATGAATAACAAACGCTTATTGAAGGACACGTCGAAAAGATTCAATATATTTTTATAAGTCGAAGATGATATATTATAATATTTTGTTTCAATTTTAATGAAGCCATGGTACCAAAAAGTCGGATTAAGATGAGATTTTATTACGTAAATGTATATTAATTTGTTCTAGAATTAGTTTATAAATTATGTATATAATTTTGATATTTGAATGTATTTGTAGTGTATTATTTAGCTATTGTAAATAAAAAGTTTAAAATAGTTTGAATACTCGTAATTGGATGATCCCCTCTTCTCTTCTTCATTTCTTCTTCTTTTTCCTTTTCTCATCTTTTCCGCGTCTCTTCCTCGTCTCTTCCTTGTCTCTTCCCCATCTCTTCCTTGTCTCTTCCTCATCTCTTCCCCATCTCTTCCTCGTCTCTTCCTCGTCTTTTCCGCGTCTCTTCCCCATCTCTTCCTCGTCTCTTCCCCGTCTCTTCCTTGTCTTTTCCTCATCTCTTCCTCGTCTCTTCATCATTTCTTCCTCGTCTCTTCCTCGTCTCTTCCTTGTCTCTTCCCCATCTGTAACCCGTCTCTTCCTCGTCTCTTTCTTATCTCTTCCCCATCTTTTCCTCGTCTTTTCAGCGTCTCTTCCTCGTCTCTTCCTTGTCTCTTCTCCATCTCTAACCCGTCTCTTCCTCGTCTCTTTCTTATCTCTTCCCCATCTCTTCCTCTTCTCTTCATCATTTCTTCCCCATCTCTTCCTCGTCTCTTCCTCATCTCTTCCTCGTCTCTTTCTCTTCTGCATCTCTTCCTCATTCCTTTCTCATCTCTTTCTCTATATCCTATCTTCTTCATCTTCCTCTTCTCGTCATCTTTCATATGATGCAATCATCTTACTTTTTTTCTTTAACCTCTTCAATTCTAGAGGTTTTACGAAAGATTCTACATTCAATCCTACACAGGATTCTATGAGGAAACCCACACGAGTTTTTCCATTAAAAAAAAGAAAATTATCATTGTTTTTTTCAGCTACACAAGAAACAAAAATGATGCTTCATCGAAATTGATCTTATTTTTAATTGTTCCTGAACTTAAATCATTGATTGTTATTTACTGAGACTCAATTTTTCATCATTTTCTTTCTTAAAAACATAATAAGTTTTAAATTGAAATAATAAAACTTTGGTCTATTTTGCTTCTTTATATAGACAAAATGACAAAAGAAAAAAAAACAAAATAATAAAAATGAAAGTAATGATGAAGATAAAAAAACTAGGACATACGAATGTTATCGAATATCAATTGAAAAGATTTTTTAAAAAATATGTTAAATACACATTTGAAGTTTTTTTTGCAATTGAAAGTGAAGTCACCCGTTAGGTTGGACGGATAAGGTGCAAAATGATAATAATTACCAATACCCGAGTTCCTATCGCTCACGCGCGTGTTTTCCGTTAGTACAATTGAAGTAAGCCTTTCAATAACACGTCTTTCATCAGCTGTCTGACTATCAAGAGTGTATTTATAAGATTTTAAAAAAGACACACTTGCAGTGAAATTCTATGAAAAATTCGCCAAAATTGTTGTCATGGAAGATAAAATAAAGGTTTTCCGTTTATATGTGATGAATGTGAATTTGTGACATGAAGTGATACAATTTGCCGATAACATTTTTAGAAGATCAGGTGACATTTAGTAAGCAAGTTTCAAAACAATTTCATAACACTTTTCTATTTTAAAGATTATCAATGACAATTTTTACATTGATAAAATTCATGCTTTTCTAAGCGTTTGAATTAAAAACTGCTAGCTTCTTTTCTGTGCTTTATTTTTAGGAATGATAAATTTAATCAAGTTTGATTCTCGATTGAAGTTCGAATATCTAATATTGAAAATTGAATTTTGAATATTGAATTTTGAATACTGAAAATTGAATTTTGTAAATTGAATTTTGAAAATTGAATTTTGAAAATTGAAAATTCAATTTTGAATTTTATATTATGAAAATACTGAATTTTGGTCGGTAGTAAAATTAAATTCAATATTCAGATGAAAAATGTGGTAAATGTAAAACGTACATGTTATTTGCACTTGTTAAAGAAATTCTAAATAAAAGAGTTCAGCTAATATTTCTTATGTCATTGATATGCAAAATACTTCTTCAAGACGACATTCTTAATTCTTAAGAGACTTTTGTAATTTTTTCTTGTTAATTAATTTCAATTTAATTTTGTTTAAATTTTAATTAAAAAGACAAATTTCTTTCATTGTCTGTTGTAAAATTACAAAGAAAAGCACAAAAAAAGCAACACGAAAAAAGCAAAACAAAAAAAGCAAAACAAAAAACACGAAAAGAAAAAAGCGAAACAAAAATAGCAAAACAAAAATAACAAAGCAAAGAAAAGCAAAGAAGCAAAATAAAAATAGCAAAGCAAAGAAAAACAAAAAAGCAAAACAATAATAGCAAAATGCAAAGCAAAACAAAATAGCAAAATGCAAAAAATAACAAAAAAGCAAAACAAAAATAGCAAAGCAAAGAAAAATAAAAAAGCAAATAAGTAGCAGAGCAAAGAAACAAAAACAAGCCAAAACAGTAAATGAAGAAAACACCAGAAAAAGAAAAACAAATGAAAAATATAAAAAATATAATGGAAAATCTCTGTTATTAAATCAAGTGAATTTAAATTATTTTTCATTATTATTGTTTCTGGTCAAATTGTCTTTAAAATTAAGTACTTGATTATTTCCCCTAAAGAGTTCTATTTTATATTTTAATTTATATCATTTTTGCTTCCTCATAGAGGAAGTTTTTACTTTACATTAATTCACTCTTCGCCTGTATTAAGAGCGTTCACAAAGAATAGAATATTATTATTTTTCATCGTAAAAATGCTGCTCAATTTTTCCAACAAAAAATCTGCAAGTTTTTTTGCTGCAAAAAAGAAATAGCACAAAAATTGTTCTTAAAAATTCAGTTTAATTTGTTTTCCACTATATGCTGAAAAATGATATTAATTAATGATATTGTATTAGTTACAATGATCTAAAGAGAATTAAAAAAACTATCTCATCATTACATACAATTACATTAATTTATCAGTTATTTTCTTGTCAGTTACAAAAAGAATAATTCAAAGCAATAAAAATTTAACATTTCAATAACTAAATTAAATAATTAAATACCCTAAATAAAATAAATAAAATAAATACAATAAATAAAATAAATAAAATAAATAAAATAAATAAAATAAATAAATCAAATAAATCAAATAAATAAAATAAATAAAAAAAATAAATTACTATTCGGTTTTCTGTTATTTACCTACACATTTTTAAATCGTTTTTTTTAATTCTGACATATTATTTTGTTATCTAACAATTATTGTTCTTAATTGTTATCTAAACTTTTACAATATATGTGAGTCTAAACAAATAAAGAATATATCGTGAGATAACGATTTCCTAAAATAAAATATTTTTTTTAAATATTAAAAAAACGGAGAATTTATTCAAATTTTTTTTAAGAAGATTATGATCAATTTTACACCTACTGGTTAAAGCTGCGTCAACGTGTTATCAAAAAGATAAGAACTTTACATCTTTATCGAATCCAAGGTATCAGTCGTGGGTGTGAATTCGCCGTGTAAGTAGTAGTTGAATTTTAAAAAAGTGTATTTTCACATCAATTGTAAGTTAAGTATTAAATAGATAGTGCAAATAATAATTAATCATGGTCTTCATAAATTTTATAGATTTATTTTTTTCAAATGCATTTTATTAATTCATTTTTTTAAAATTAATTTTATTAACTAATTTTTCATCAATTAATTTTATTCTCTTATACTTATTATCAATTTTCTTTAACGAAGTAATAAACATGAATGTAAACAGTATTAAACCATAAATACGATCAATAATGAAACCATAAAACATGATCAGTATTAAAACTATTAAATCGTAAACATTTTATCAATAATGAAACCATAAAATATGATCAGTATTAAAACTATTAAATCGTAAACATTTTATGTAAACAAATCCTAAAATGTATTAAAACTGAATTACTATCTATCACAAAAGTAATAAAAAACAAAAATTTGAAACATAAATGTCATTTAAAAAAAAAATGTGGAAATTAAAAATTACAAAAATGACAGTAGTTGGCCTTTTATTGAAAGATACAATTATTGCATCATTCCCAAAGTAAAATTATTAATTTGCTTGACTCGAGTAAAAATTAATACAATACCGGTTATTTATAAATAAAAACATTGGTAAAAAATGAAATTTACAATATTATATTTATCAAATTGTTTACGAACACGTGTATTAAACATACAATTAACAAATTGGACGGTGAAATTTTTTTGTAAATATTATCAGCCGTTTAATGCATGACGTATAAATGTTTCCTTGATAGTCAATGATAAGAGATAATTTTTCGCGAAAACAAAAATGGGGTAT
Organism: Ganaspis sp. Gsp50; assembly: GCA_011057455.1. Classification (NCBI taxonomy): domain Eukaryota; kingdom Metazoa; phylum Arthropoda; class Insecta; order Hymenoptera; family Figitidae; genus Ganaspis; species Ganaspis sp. Gsp50. The sequence goes on along the minus strand of WNHD01001819.1, from coordinate 13,405 downwards.
TTCCGGAAAAGATTTTTATCCAACAAATGAATCACATTTACAAATTTTTTTTGTTTGATTCGATAAATTCTATTTGCGGAGACATCAGAATATTTTTAAAATGGCTAAAGAAATTTTAGAACGGCAATAATACTAATAATAATAATAAAATAATTATAATAAAAGTCGGCTACGGGCGCAATTAGGGTAAAAATTGGGGGCTTAGATATGTAAAAACCCGAAAGGGTATACATGGAGAATCGAATAAAATAATAATAATAATAATAATAATAATAACAATAATAATAATAACAAACAATGAAAATGTTTTAAAATATTAATATCATGGTGGTCACGTGACAGGAAAGGCAGAGAAATATTATAGTCAAAATAAATTTTGTCAAATATTTGTTTACAAAATTTTCTGTCTGTGAAGAAATGATAAATGTCAGGGAAATTTAAAAATTGAATTTTGTGGCTGTCCTGAATATATTTTTTGAATTTTATTTAAATAAACAATAGTATGTTATAAAATAGATAAATCAGAAATAACTCAGGACAAAAATGTAGTGTATTTTTTTATCCAGGAATTTTCTAGAAAATAATATTATTGTAGTTTCATATTGCCTATACATATGTAATCTACTCATTATATATGAAGGTTAATAAAATGTTGCCCAATTATTGACTCCACAAATTCTTTATTAATTGTAACGTTACAACATTATAACTTTGACAAGTTAATTAAACGTTTTGAGTTCAATTATGTGCAAGGAAAAGAAATTAAAATTAGAAAAGAGAAATTATTAAGTTATTAAGAATGTTAATAATAGCATAATAATGACAATAATATTAACAACAATAACATTAATAATAATGATAATAATATTTTTTAATATTATTTAATAACATTTTTTAATAAAAATCTTTTAATAAAAATCTTTTAATAAAAATAGTTTTTTAATACAAATATTTTAGAAACGTTTATGAACAGTTTTATCAATATTTACTTTTCAAGCAATAGCAGCAACGTTTGATTAATTTGATTAATTAACTTTTAATTCATAATTTAATAAATATTGAAATGCATAATGCACAATGTCTCAAAATTTATCTACTGCAAATTTGAGTAAATTAAAAAAGTAATTTTTATCTTTCCTGTTATAAAACAGATATTCATTTCTCTTCAACAAATACACGGCATAATAATGTTTATTGGGATTTCTTTTACGATCATTTATATGATCTAAAGTGAATTTTATTGTTGTCGCGGTTTCGTAGAATATCATGCCGCGACTTCTGATGATAATCTCGCTATTTTAATCATTTTAATTGCTGTACTTTACAGTCAGAGTCGTTCCTTTTCAAGGAAAGTTACATGATATTGCTGCTATCAAGAACAAATAAATCATTACTTTCTAATTTCAAGATTCAAAATTTCTATAATTTTTTCCTACACATTTTTTCATTATTTTTTTCCGTTGGTTTATTTTTTTTTATTTTATAGTGGACATTTTTACCGCTTTTTAATGTTTTAATATTATTATTATTATTACTATTATTTTTACTATTATTATTACTATTATTATTACTATTATTATTACTACTATTATTATTATATTAAATTACTTTTCGGTCGATGAATCTGAATCCGAGATCAGAATTCAAAAGTTATTTCGCGTTTTCTTTCTAGCCTCGAAAAATGAAAAATTTAAGTTTAAATTGTTGTAGAATTTGCAAACATTATATAAAAAATACAACCCTCACACTAATATAATCTTTGAAGCATTACCTTTAATTTGAGCCCAGAAAACCTGAAAAATATTCAGTAGTTCCTAAGATATGACTCAAAACGTACGCGTATGAAAATCGGCCAAGCGCATTGTTTTCATGTAAAATCTCAGTTTGGCCGATTTACGTGCGCGGACATTTTGAGTCATATCTCAGGAACCACTGAACATTTTTCAAGTTTTCGGGTCTTAAATTAAAGGTAATACTTCAAAGAATACTTTAGCGCAAGTTAGGCATTATTAAAATACTTTTTACAAATTCTACAACAATTTAAACTTAAATTTTTTGATTTTCGAGGCAAGAAAGAAAACGCGAAATAACTTTTGAATTCTGATCTCGGATTCGGATTCAGCGACCTGAAAGATGTACGGAATGATTAGACTGGTCTGTTGGATAAAAAAGTTATTTTAATTTGTGGGTCTCTGTTATCAATTATATAAATAAAAAAACCACGAGTATATGGCGACACATAAAAATATTTTTTTTTCTTTTTGCAATTTGTCAAATAAGATTTTGCTTTTTGACCGGTTTACAGCTATGGAAACTACAAAGATAAAAGCTTGAAATAAAACTCTTTCTATTATTTTTATAGCAGTTTTTGTGAAAATAATGCAAATGGGAACGTTTTCGTAAAATTGAAAATGAAAATTTTTTACATTCTTGGTCTCATTTGAATGTTAATTTCCCATAGAATGGAAATAAATTTTCATTATTATTATTATTATTATTATTGTTTGTTGTTTATTGTTTATTGTTTTTTGAAACATAAACATTATCTGATAAACGGCCAAGTAAATGTTTATTTAATTCAAAAAACAAATATTTGCTTGATTCGAAACAATTTTGTTTATTTTAAACAAATAATTTGTTGCAAAACGTTATTTTAGTTTTGTAGTTTGTTTGAGGTGAACATAAATTCGGTTGAATCAAACAAATATTTGTTTAAATAAAAAAAAATCTTGCTTGACTATACATCAAATAAATATTTGTTTGATTTAAACAAACATTTTTCTGAGTGTACTGTTTCAGTATAATACTTTTATCACTTCACTGAAATAACTTTCAATTTTTTAAAGTTTTTTTTTCTCAGTTCAGTATCTTTAAAAATGTAAAACAATAATTATACACATAAATAGTGTATTCTAATTCCATGGCAAATAAAATACAGTCAACTCTATGAATAGTGCCACTAAAACTCTACGAATAGTGCCGCTTTTCTTTTTCTCTTACACGAGAGTCCTTTGTTTCCTTTGTGTAAATTTATGCAAATTTGCGGCACTATTCGTAGAGTAGACTGAAATTAAAAAACAAAAATTTTCTAAAATAATGACAAATTTAAAAATAAAAAGTTATAACAAATTAAAATAATGAATATAACAATAATACAAAAATTAATAAAATACAATATTGAAAAATAATAAAATACAATATTAAATTAAAAAATAATAAAATACAATATTAAAAAATAATAATAAAAGAAATAAAAAAATAAAATAAAATACAATATTAAAACATAATAATAAAAGAAATAAAAAAAAATAATAAAATACAATATTAAAAAATAATAATAAAAGAAATAAAAAATAAATAAATAATAACAATAATAACAAATAATAAAAATAATTGAGAGGACGTAAAAACGAGACAATATTAACAATTAAAAATAGTGTAGCAAAAAGCATAAACAATAAAACGTTGAAATCTCTAGGAAGATGCTTATCTAATAATACTTGACCATCAACGCGAATTTCAAAAGCAATAAAATTTGACAGACAATCTTTTTCGAAAAGTGATAAACAATTCTTGTTTGTTAACAAACCGGATAAGTATTTAATTTAGGTAAATTTTTTGAGGCACGAAGAGTCGAGTAGGTAATCTGCAAACGTATATTTATCAATTACTGATACTCTTAACAAGGTTTGACTAGTGGCCTTGTTTTTTTATAACACAAGTCGATATCTGCAACCTTTTGTTATACAATAATTTCATTACCTTTTTACTGATTTTAATTTTTTTTTTTTTTCAAAAAACAGAAATAAATAACAAAAAAAGAGGAAGCCCATTATTTCATAAAAATAGTGTTTAGAGTCCTTTTGTCAACTTTTCTTTTTCTCTTTAGACACCAGGTGTTATTTTAAACAAAAAGACTAATATTACCTGTTTATTATACTTCATTTTGTCAATTGGTTTTAAAATCATTTATATAACAATCCTATTTTTGGTACCATATTTTTTTTATCAAGTAATCGATCACCCACACACGCAATGTATAAACGATAAATCTAAATTTAGATTTTTCTGGATAGTATCTAATTGTTTTTATAACTAATTAGAAATGGTTTTATCGACACGGTAGTTCGTAAAGCGGGAACAATCAATTTAATAATTAACTAATAAACCACAATTGGCTGATAATAATCATCCGAATACTTGTACTTTTGTTTCTAATTTAAGTTTTTGGTGTATTATTACAAAGTGTGTTTTAAGTGCTTCAAATTTATTCCGTTTTTTATTTGCAATTTTAAAATAAAAATTCTGCTTTTCAGTTTATTAAAAACTGTCCAAATTCTGAACAAAATAAGCCAAGGATGAAGTTATTTCGACCATTTTTCAAGAAGTTATTGAGAAAAAAATGAAAACGGCAATATTTTTTTTAAAAAAACATAACTCTTAGACAAAAAAAGATTTTTTTACTTTTTCAATCTTATTTAAAAGTTAATTATTTTTAGAATTAAAATTTACACTGTTGTTATACATGATTGATTTCCTTCATATTGCAAAATGCTAAAATTAACACAAAAAATGTAAAAATTCAAAGTTATTTCGATCCTTCGAAAAAATTGAAAAAATATGTATTTTATTCAGAATTCACATGGTTTTAAATAAAGTTAAACAAGTAAAAAGAACAATGTTTCCCTATGAGGAAGCAAAACCAATTAATTAATAAAAATAAACAAATAATTTTTAATATTCAGCTGAAACAAAATTTAACATACTTTGGGAAATTAAAATATTTTCTACTTTGTAATTGAACTGTAGCCTAACTTGAGATAATAACTGTTCTAAAAAAGAGTCTTGTCTTTTTTAAATGATAAAGATAATTAATGTTGTTGATACACGTGGTTGCCTCAGTAGTTACCTTGGGAAGCAGAACTTCATTGTTTGTGAACAAATCTACCTTATCAGAGCAATGTATCTAATAAACCCACCTTGATTAACTTTCTGAACAAAAAGTGTTTTATTACAGAAATTGAAAAAAATTTTGTTGTCATTTGGAGCTTTGATGGAAAGTTAAAAATTTTCTATGATAACGATCATAGAGAATTGTCATTACAATTAATAGAGTTTAAATTTTTTTGCAAATATTAAATAAAATAATAAGCAAATATTAAAAATCGTAAAACTAAATTTGAAAAGTATCGCAAACAATATTTGTAAAAAATAAAAGAAATTTGTAAACATTCTAAATAATCTATGACGTCAAACTACAATATAAATATTATTAGCAAAAGTAGTTTTCAACACACACACAAGCGTATTATTACTGGTTGAATTTTTACGAACTTTTAAATTTTATTTATTTTTCCTTGTAAGATTATTTTGCAATTGCATTTTTCGAAAAGTTATTACTAATGTTATTCTTATATTTTTTTCTTATTGGAATATTTATTCTTTTTCTATTAATGTCCCAGTTGCTGATATCAGTTTTATAATAATTACGTTATCAGATCATTACTTACATTTGTGATAGTAATGATAAAAGTTCAATATTGTCATAAGTGACCACTGCGCATGTGGAAGTGTCACACGTGGCTATTGCGCATGTGTAAGTGTCACACGTGACTGCTGCGCATGTGTAAGTGTCACACGTGACTGCTGCGCATGTGTAACTGTCACACGTGACTATTGCGCATGTGTAACTGTCACACGTAACTGCTGCGCATGTGTAAGTGTCACACGTGACTATTGCACATCTGTAAGTGTCACACGTGACTATTGCGCATGTGTAAGTATCACACGTGACTACTGCGCATGTGTAAGTGGCATAACTTGCTACTACGCATGTGTCAAGGTCATAGTATACTACTGCGCATGTGTGACTATAATTGGTGAATACTGCAAATGTACAACTGCTAGTAGTACATAATATTACATACATTAAATTTATATTTCAGACACTGGAATTCAGAAATGGTTTCGACTAAGACATAATGTTTTCGTGCTTTCCAAGACCAAATATTTTGAGCCAAAGGGGTAGTATTAACCTAACTCCCCTTCCTAGCAATGAAGACACAATTTCCACAAGCAGTTATCATTCTGTGAGTGATTTTAATTATTTCTATTCCATAATTTCTACATAAACATCATTATCAATTAATATCAATGTTATATCAGTATTATTATTAATTAATTAACTAATTAATTACTTATATCTTATTACTTAATTAACTAATTAATTATATCTTATTAATTAATTATATCTTATTAATTAATTAACTAATTAATTACTTATACTTTATTGATTAATTAATTACTTATACCTTATTACTTAATTAATTACTTATACCTTATTAATTAATTAATTAATATAACAAAAATGCTATTGGTATTCCCGCTGGAGGTGTGACTTATTTTTTTGAATCTCAAGCCAGTAGTTACTTTTCTGTCCGACTGGTTAAACCAAAGACAAAGTAACCTAGATTCAGTAGTTGTAAAGCGTCCTACCAGATGGCGTATCATACTAGCGGAGATTCCAAATTGTTAAAATTATCTTTAAAAATATTTTTAGTCTTTTTTATCTTAAATGAAAATAAAATAATTTATTAACAGAAAAATTAATTTGTGCGAAATAAAAAAGAAAAATACTAAAAGGCTGTGCTCTAAAATATCATTTTAATCCATCAACTGTAATTCTATCATTAAAATGAAAAATTGATTATATTACCATTCGGAAAATAATTTGTTAATGGGATTGAGAAATGTTAATAATAAAAGCAAAATTCATTGGATATTTAAACAATTAATTTCCTATTGTTAAGATTGAAATTACAATTGAGAAATGAAAGATAAAGATAATTTTGTAAAAAAATTATTTTTATGAACTTTTTAAACGACAAAGTTGGAAAAAGACAAAAATGACCAATTGCAGAACGGAAATACGAGAGAACCCGTTGCAATGAGTTACAAGCATTCCGATGAATCAGAGCTCTATATCAGTGTAGTGAGTAAAATTCTACAATTTCAGTGAATCTGCAAAATGATAACTTGAAAGCATATGTTAATCCATCAAATGTGACTAATACTATTTTACTGAAAATTCACCCTTAAAATAACAAACTTATGACAGGGTTCTTTTTTACAAATCACTTTATTTTTGTTATTACAATTATTTATTGCTTCTACTAATTATTAGTGTCATTGTTTATTATTACTAATATTGTTGTCATTGGTTATTATCACTAATATTATATCATTGTTTATTATTACTAATATTGTTGTCATTGGTTATTATCACTAATATTATTATCATTGTTTATTATTACTAATATTATTGACATTGATTATTATTACTAATATTATTTTTTATAATTATTGATTGATAATTATTTCTAATATTATTGCCATTGTTTATTATTAATAATATTGTTGATATTGTTTACTACTACTAATTTTATTTACTTTTATTATTGTTACAAATAATTAATATTGTCTTAAGACGAAAGTATTAAAGCCAGAGGTAAAATAGAAAAAATTGAATCAAAAAGTTATTTACCACTTTTCTAAATTTTCATCCGTTCCGAAGATATGGGCAATTCGAAGTTGGCCAATGGCGAGCGAGCTAGATATCCCATCCCCTCCACTGTGACGACTACGCAGTGGAACGGTACCACTACGATGCCTCTTCGGTAGCAAACACCTGATTGGTTAACTTCGAACTGTTCTAACTCCGGAACGACTCAAAATTTTGAAAAGCGGTAAAGGACATTTGATTCCATTTTTTACATTTTATTTATAATTAATTATAAATAAACATTAATATATTCGCCTTAAGGCAGGACACCTTGTACATACATTTTTGAGAATCATTTTTTTAAAAAAATTGTACTACTGTTTACAAAAAATACCGAAAATAAATATTTTTGTTTCTTATCAGTGGAGGCATCTTATTTATTACAATCGATTTAATGTTTTCTATTTCGAACATTATTTTTAATTGAAAATTTTTAACTTTAGATAAGATCTCCACCAGGATCTACAGTTCTAAATGGAACAGGACCAACTGCCAGTTTAAAAGTTAAAAATCCACCCATTTCTCCCCCTTCAGCTAACATTCAAAACAATGAAGAGAAAATTGAAGTACAAGAAAGTCGACTTCCGTCAGCTCCACCTACACCAGAATGGGAACATCCCCAAAGTAACCCCAGAGGTGGTGTCATTGGGAGGACACCAACACCTCCATCGGCACCTACACCCGTTTATGAAAAGGATAATAGGTGCGAAAATACATTATTTTCAATCGAAACTCTTTTTTACATATCACAACTTGTATAAAAGAGTCTTGCGAATAATAGTACTTCATTTATAAATTTTTATTTTAACTCGCACAGCATATTACATCACAAGGTTCAGATTTGGAAGTTCAGAAATGTCTGGTTGAGAGAAACTTGCAGGTAAAGGTTGTGGAAAGCTTTGCTAGCATATTCCAATTTACACTAAGTTTATCTGAACCTTGTGACGTAATGTTTCGAAACCAGTAAACCTACACTGAACGTCTCACAGTGAACTCGAATCAGAAAAAACTGGCCAAAATTCGGCAAATTAAAATATTTTGATAAAACTTGGTTTCTTAACATTTTTGAGGTCGGTGATTGCTAGGGAATCTGAAGTTAGTTTTCAAAAATTAAAAATGGCGGATCCAGTATAGCGGACGTATTTTATAAAAAAATTTAATTTCCTTGAAACTTTATGTAAGGGGGTTTTTGGGGTCGCTGATTACGAATCTGAAGTCAGATTTATTGTTTTATTGCGCCCTATCGAGAGGTGGTTGCACACAACCCCATGCAAGTGCGTTGAAACCGACGCGATGCATTGACGTTTTCGTGTACCATAACCTTAAATGCAACTGAAGGCAGGCTTTCTGTGTATTCTGTGTACGCTTTCTTTGCGTATTTTGGCTTCAAAAAAGATTGTCTTTCCATCTGTATTTGAAATATTACGGGATTCTTTTGGAAATACATCTATTTTGAAGCTTATTTTCAGATATTTTTGAAAATAATTCAACTAAAAACTCATTTTCAAAACTAATAATATTCATATAAATATAATAATTTTTTAATATTACAGTAAAAAATATTATTCTAAACACCTTTACAAGAGTTATCCATTTTACACTTATTATTTATTTTTACTATTTTAAAAATTGTCGATTAATAAAAGCAAGCCACTTTTCTGCTCATTGCGGACGCAGCGTAAATGACACTGAGAGGGCCAACTTCTAGCTGTTCCAGCTCACGGTAGATGGAACCTATCAGTATTTCCTTTGAGTATGGAATACAGAAATACTTCCTTTGTTGAACTGTATATCACAAACTTTCAAATTCAAATTTTTTTTTTAATTTTGGCCAGGTTTTTTGCAATTCAGCTCACTGTGCTTTTTAAGATTTAGGCGAGTTCTGGTGCAGTGTTGTCATATTGTAAAATAAAATTTGTTTCATTAAAGAAATATATTATTAAAGGTCGAGAGAACAGATCAAGAGGGCCATTTTGGAAAATGAATTTTTGGGTAACCTCGAGGAAAACCAAGTGGAAGCTCTTGTTTCTGCAATGTACCCTAAACAAATACCACCAAATACTCTGGTAATCTGTGAAGGCGACATTGGTTAGTAGTATTTTTCATTTATTTCTCAATTACTTTAGAAATTTACCTCCTTGAACATTTACTCATATTCCTTTATTTATTAGGTTCGCATCTTTATGTATCTGCTGAGGGTGAATTTGATATATACGAGGGTAGTAAATTTCAAAGGAGTTTTGGACCCGGAGTGGCCTTTGGGGAATTAGCACTTTTATACAATACCAAAAGACTACGTTCCATTAGTGGTAACAATTTTTTTTTAAATCTATATTGTAATTTCCGCTTTATTTTATTTCCTTGTATCATCCTTGACACATGAAATTCAGATTTTCATTACAATTTCCAATAAGCTTTTGAATCCAAAACTATAGCATCGGATGGATATTGCATTACCTTTTTAAACTTTTATAAAATTAATAATTCATTAAACGTATATCTAAGGAATTACCAATCTACCAAACAACATTTTTTCAACTGTTATTTTAAACATCAACATTATTAAATATTTTTTATCCCCATGGATAGTTTTGGCAAAAAACTCGGATAAGTTTCTACCATTATTATTATTTCTGAAAATAATTACAGTACCATTTATTATAATAACTTATAATTATTAACTTATTATTATTCTCATAAATATTTCAAATCCCACTTTCCTAGTGAAGAAAGGAGGAAAGGTATGGGTTCTAGACCGATCTGTCTTCTTGACCGTGATGATGAGAAGTGCTCAAGATCGTCTTGAAGGGAATATTAGGTTCTTACGACAAGTATCCGTTCTTCAGAAACTTCCAGAGCCAAAGGAGCCAATTCTAGCAAAAATTTCAGACTTATTACGAATTGTAAGTTATAGCACAAAAAAACTCTTTGGTCCATTAATCTCTTAAAACATAACACCAAATAATTAAAATACAGCGATCACTGGCATTTTTTTAAAAATAAAATTGGAGCAACCCGTTAATCAAAAGACCTGCTATATTAGAAAACTAACATTGATTTTCTGCTTTTATAATCAAGAATCAAATTTACAATAAAGAAATGATTATTTTATAAAACATAAACTTACAAATATTTGATTGGTAATTTTTTCATTTTTATCATCTCCGAATTTGGAGACCCGTCCCTATCAAATATTTTTTTTTTTTTTGCTTAGGGATGGTAAACAAAAATATAAACAAAAAATAACCGGCGAACTACTACCGGCCCGACCCACTAAAAACCCAAAACCCTTCTTTTGGAGCCCTTATCCACTTTCGGAACCGTCGGAAGACTTTTGCCTTCGAGGGTGGCGCTCCAGCTCTGTCGCCGTAGCGACTTAGTCCGTAACCTGCGGATGTCCTGCGTGAATGTTTAAAATGCGGCAAAGACGTTACAACAATTTAAAAAAAAATAAATAAAGTCAATAGAGTAAAACTGTAAAAAGACAAAAACTACATAAAGCTAATAAATGAATAATAAAAGGACAAAATAAAACACAATAATAAATAATAAATAATAAATAAATATAAAAGAAAGAAAAATTCACGCTTGGCGCTCTGTAGCCTTATCGGTGTTTGAGCGCCTCTTGGTGCTTGGCGTCTTCTAGGGCTTTCCTGAAAACGCCGCACTTTCCTGAGCCTGCACGATGATCGCAGGCTGCACCGTTTATCTCGCTGCACAGGTAGCAGCAGAGATCTTTTTCACAATTTGCAAGGGTGTGACCAGATTCCCCGCACTTGATACAAGCTTTGGATCTGTCCACTCCCTTGCACTGCGTGCTCCGATGCCCGTACCCCAGACACCTATAACACCTTACAACATCGATTCTCCTTTTAATACAGCAGCTCAAGAAGCCAACCCGAACGTGCCCGAGCTGCTCCAAAACCGCTGCTTCTCTCTGTGTTGTGCTAACTATAGCAAGCTTGATCCCTCTCTTGTTTTCTGTAAGGAGATTCACCTTCCTTTCGCTGCTTTTATTACCCAAAGCTTTGCTGAGAGCAGAGACAAGATCCTCCTGTTCTGTTAAACTGTCCAGGTCTCGGATTTCCAGAGATACTCTCTGTTCTTCCGGGACCCGTACAGTTCCCATTGTGCCAACTGTCTCAGCAACCTTGGCTGCAAACGCCTTCCTGTTGGAATCTCCTCCCAGTCTCAAGAGAAGATCACCCCTCTGTGTGGGTCTGACACCCAGCACCGTGGTTTCGCAATCTTCCGGGTCAACTCCCTTACGAAACTTACAGAGAACAGACGCATACGTCTGTCCCTCGGCAACTCGGATAAGCATGAAAGATGCTTCCGGTTGACTTGGAGCCGCACTCTCCTTAGGCTCAACTACTACCTTTTTTGTTTTCTTCTTCTTTTTCGAGGGAGTCTTCGTCTTCTCAGCATAAGAAACCTCCTTTCTCACCTTTGAAGATTTCTCCTCAGGACTACTAAGGTTTCTCTTCTCACCTTTTCTTGTCGCCAACACGACTCGCCTGATGGTGTCGGTTGCATACTCCTTTCTTTTCTCTTTTCTGTAGGTGTGGGACTCCTCGGCATAATCCAAACCTCTGTAATACCTTTCGTCCGATTTGTCTACTTCGTCAGCCGATATACTGCTGAAGACGCTTTTGCAGCTAGCCAGACTGTTCAGACTTGCTTTGCTACCACTCCTGGTGATGGACACTCTTGGGACTCTTAAGAACTGCTGGACAGATGGTCCAACAGATGAATGATTTCAGCACCTTCTCAAAATCCGTGGGGCTTGCACCGGCTTGCCCGGTGGGAGGATTCTCCCCTGGCGAGGTACCTCCTTGGGGTAGTACGGTTTTGGAATCACTCATTTCATTATCGATTTTTGGTTAATTTATCGGGGCACCACCCCTATCTAGTTTTGGTCCGCGCCGGCTATTTCATTTCACCGGTACCACCCATACCTGGGAGGCGTTCCCCTCTCCGCCACCTGGGGACGCGCCCGATAGGAGTCCAGCAACTCCCACGGGATTATTATTATTATTATTATTATTATTATTATTATTATTATCATTTTTTTTTTGCTTAGGGAAAATTTGCATACAGATCTCTCGGGGCCGAATCCGAGGGTATGTGGGGTTGGTAAAAAAAAAAAAATAAACAAAAATAACCGGCGAACTACTACGGGCTCGACCCACTAAAAACCCAAAACCCTTTTTTTTGGAGTCCTTATCCACCCTCGGAACTGTCAGAAGACTTTAGCCTTGAAGGGTGGCACTCCAACTCTGTCGCCGTAGCGACTTCGTCCATTCCTGCGGCAGTCCTGCGTGAATAATTAAAATCGGCAAAAACGATACAATAGATTAAAAAGTGAATAATGTCAAATGGTTAAAATAAGTGAAAAGTCAAAGTGTTAAAATTGTAAAAAGACAAGAAAAAGAACAATAAAACATGTAAATAAATAAATGAAGACAAAACAAAACATTAAATAAATAATTAAATATATAAATAAAACTTGTTGAAAAAAGAAAGAAAGCTATTCACGGTTTCTGCGGCCATCGAGTTCCTTAAATCTCATAATTGAGATGATAAAGGTCTCGATGAGCCGTCAGTTGTCCTGGGACAGGATCATCAGCTTGACCAAGTTCTTCGATGTAACTCTTGAATTAACACCGACGAACAAGGCCTGCCTCTCCGTGTCCCATTTACACCAATAGAAGAGGTTGTGCTCTGCGTTATCCACAGGGGATTGGCAGTAAGCACACGCCTCGCTTTCTATCTTCTTGAAGCGCTGCAGGTACGAGTTAAAACACCCGTGACCTGACAGCGCTTGCGTTAAATAAAAGGAGA
>WNHD01001818.1:0-19231 GCA_011057455.1 Ganaspis sp. Gsp50 | reverse complement strand
CAACTTTATGAATTTTTTTCTCTTTTCTGACAAAGAATTTAATAAAAACTTTTATTGCCATCTATTCACAAGATATCAAACTACATTTACACCAAGCGAGAACTTCCATCACTTAAATATAAAAATTTTATTTATTAAAAAGTAGCCGTGGGAACAATAGCCCCTGGGTGGGTAATATAGCCCCGGTCGACGGTATGAAAATTTACCTCAAATATTTTTAAAAAAAAGGAATAAATACAATATCAAAGTCGTAAAAAAATTGAAAATAATTATAAACACTTGTTTTCAAATCAACATTTTGAAACGTTGACTGTAATTAACAAAACAGTTAAAAGAATCAAAAATCATCTATGAAATTGTTTATAAATATGTGTAAAATAACAATTAGAAAAAAGAACAACAAAAAACGAAGTATTTATCACAACCTATTTTATCATTGAAATTCTTTTCTGTTTAGATACAGGAAAGACGATAAATATAAAAGAAATTTGCGCTAAGTATATGACTGATATTATTGGACTAATTGGATTCGGTCTGAAATTAAATTGTCTAAAGGATCCAAATGCGGAGTTTAGAAAATTTGGTAAAATTATGTTTGGAGAATACGGTTATCTCCGATCCATGGAATTAACATCAATTTATTTAGCACCTTCATGCATAAAAAATATTCTCGATCTCCGTTTCTTTGAAAAGAAAAGTGCCGAATTTTTTAGACGAGAATTCGAAAAGATCTTTGCAATGAGAGAAGAATCAGGAATCGTTAGAAACGATTTAGTGGATCTTTTGCTTCAAATAAAAAACGAAAACCAAAATCTGGGTATATAAGCATCAACATTTTAAAATTAAAGATTTTTAAAGATTTTTCTTATGTAATCGCATCTTCAATAACGACTTTCTTACATTTTGAAACTTAGTATTTGTACGTTATTAATAATGAACGTTGAATTGTTTAAAAAAAAAAAATACAAAAACAAGAAAGAGAAAAACGAACAAAACAAAAAACAATCCTATCATATTTTTTACAATTATTTTGCTTTTAGAATTAAATGATATTATTGCTCAAGCAATTGTGCTATTCACCGCTGGATTTGACACCACTTCGACAGTAATGTCATTTACTCTTTTTGAATTGGCAAATAATCCAAAAATTCAACGAAAGCTTAGAAAAGAAGTGACAGAAAATTTGGAGAAAAATAATGGCATAATTTCTTACGACCTGGTACAAAATTGCAATTTATTATTATATTTAATAGTACAATATTTAATTAATTGTATTTTCATAAAATTATATCTTTCATAAAATTATGTCTTTTAATAAGTAATTTTGTAATCTCCCGATAAAGTGATTTTCATAATTTAATAGCAGTGCTCGTAATCTGGTAATTTCCAGGTAACAACAATGCCGTTTCTAGATCAAATAATTTCGGAAACTTTACGTCTACACCCGACAGTGCCAACAATTGACAGAATTTGTACAAAAGATTTCATAATCAAGGAAACTGGACTTTTAATTAAAGAAGGCACACCAATAATTGTATCCTTAACTGGCCTACACAATGACGACAATTATTTTCAAAATCCCGAAATTTTCAATCCAGATAATTTTTCAAATGCCAGTGGAACGAATGCAGCTTACATGCCATTCGGAATCGGACCAAGAAGTTGCATTGGTAAGCGCAAGTTAAAAATTTAATGTACAAAAAATTTTAATTGAAAATTTAATTCAACCTGCAAAATAAAAATGATTATTAAATAAAAGGAAAGTTGTCAAAAAATCAAGATTTGAATTTAAAAATTGTTTAAAACCTTCGTAACAGAGGTGATAGAATTCCAGAGTCGCAAAATATTGTGATTAAAAAGATAGAAAAATATGCGAAATAGAAAATTCTTTCTTGAAAAATGTAAAACTTTATATTTTATTATCGTAACAGAGGTGATAGAATTTCAGAGNNNTTCAGAGTCGCAAAATATTGTGATTAAAAAGGTAGAAAAATATGCGAAATAGAAAATTCTTTCTTGAAAAATGTAAAACTTTATATTTTATTATTTTCAATTCCAAAAAAGGTTAAAAGAATGTAGTTTAAAATTTTCCGGTTTGAAACAAAAATGAGGCAAATTATTTTAGAGTGGTGTAAATTTTATAAATATATATAAAAAGGAAAGTTTATAAATACATTAAAAAGGAAATTTTATAAAACTACAAAAAAAACAGTTTTTAAACACAGAATATATAAAGACGATAAGGTAGAATAATTTTAAATACAGACGGAAATATAAAGAAGTTTCTTTATCACGTTGATAATAATTTTATTGGTTTAATTATTTTAAAATAATTTTTTCTGTTACAGCAACAAGACAAGGTTTGACGCAAGTAAAATTTGCAATAATTCACATAATTTCAAAATATTATGTGACTCTGTCCGAGTCGACTTCCGTTAAAGTAGACCCAAAAGTTTATTTTACATCAGGAAAAGAAGGCCTGAATCTTCATTTGAAAAAAATAAAATGACAGTTGGATTAATACGTAATCTGTAGAATTTAAAATCGCTGATGTATTAGTAGATCTAGTCGATGATAGTATTATTGAAATGTAGACAGGTTGCTTTATTTTTGAAAATAATGACTCACGTTAAATAAAATCTTCTCATAGAGGTAAGGGAATGCAAAAAATACAATTAAAAAAATTGAATGAAACAATACAATAAAAAAAGCAATAAAAAATACAATTAAACAATACAATTAAACAATACAACAAGAAAATACAACAAAAAAATGCAATAATAAATACAACAAAAAATACAACAAAAAATACAACAAAAAATACAACAAAAAATACAATAAAAATTATTACAAAAAAATGCAATAAAAAACAACAAAAATACAACAAAATAAAACAAAAAATACAATAAAAAATACAATAAAAAATACAACGTAAAATCCAATAAAAAATTGAATAAAAAATAAAAAGCTCAATACAGTAAATAATTTTAGCTTTTAAAAAACAAACAAGTTTATCAAAAAATGTTAACCTTGGGTCTCTTTTTAAAGAAAAACTAATCTTGAGTCTTTTTTCTAAAACAAAACTTGATTTTACGCTTTTTATTAATGAAACATTAATCTTGCATCCTTTGTCGGAAACAAAAATTTATGAAACTTGATCTTTTGTTAAAGAAAAATTCATCTTGCGTCTTTTTTTTTAAAAAAAATGTATGGTGTCTTTATACCTCTTATGTCAAAATTTGCATTTGAATTGAAAATTGTTCGAAAAGGGAATTAAAAAATTTTATTTTTACATAGTAGGACACAAACATTTTTTTACGCATTTGAATGTTTTTATTCGTTTCAAAGTAATTTATTGGAGTAATAATGTGAAACATAACATTTATTTTATATTTAGCTTCATATATATAACACAAATCTATAGTTTCTTTTTATAATAATAAAAATAACTGCTGAAGCGAATTAAATATACGCACAAAACTTCGATACAAATCGACTTTTGGAATAAAAAAAAAAGGACAAAAGTTCTGTTTGTTAATTTATATTTGCTTTCTTTCACTAATTTTTATAACAATGCGATCCTGGGAATGATCAATTAGAACAAAAAATTCCAAATTTTACAATAAATGCGTGAAAATGTTAACTTTTTTTAAACTGTCATTCAAGTTCTTTTTCAATTTAAAAAACAAAATAGAGGAAAATGTATAGAAATTTTCTTATATATAATTATTGCAATTTTTCGACACAAGTATTTTAATTTTCCACACAAAATCAGAACACTGTAAAACGCTTATTCCACGTAAAATGTGCTCATCTTTTATCTTCGCTGATAAATGTTTAATTTCCTAGAAAATTATAATGTAACAATCAAGTGTAATTTGGACTTGCAAAATAAAAGCTTAACAAAATGAATTTTATATTTATTGTTTGAAAAAAATAAGATTATTAAAATTTAATAAAACAAAGGAAATAAAATGCGAATAAAATAACTGAGCGATAAAATAAATGAGTCAAAATACAGGAAGGAATTAAAATACAAATAATGCAGGGAATTAAAATATACAAATAATACAGGGAATTAAAATACAAAGAAAAAGAAGGAGTTAAAATACAAAACTAAAGGAATAGCAATACAAATAAAATATGCAAAATGATCTATTTTTCCAAATAAAAACATGAAACAATAAAAACTTAAATTTACCTTGTCCACCGGTGGCGAATCTTTTTCCATCAGGATGAATATCCACCGAGAATATCGGATTATCTGATTTGAGGTTAAGAAAGCACGTATTAATAAAAACGATAAATCTTTAATACTAAAGGCATTAGAATTAAACCAAAATATATTAAATATTATTCTCTAAATACAGACAATTTTAATTAAAAAAAAACCTTACCATCGTGAGTAACCCAATTCGGTTTCAGTAATCTCATGTTTGTATTTTTAGTCTTTTCTGCAAAAATTCAATTTTTGGTTTCAAGAAATTGTACGTAATTATCAAGAATTATGTTCATACTGTAATTTTCTACGAAAAAATTATTTACATGTTGAAAAACAGTAAAGAAAAACCGGTAAATATTTTGTCACATTACATGTAAACAGAAACGAAAATAAAATTAGAGGTTAGCATGGAGGTTAGGAATGCTGTATAGAAAAAAAAATTTAGCCATTTCGCCATTTTCGTGGCGCGATATTTGAAAATATTTCTAATTATGTAAGTATAAAAATACTGTTTAGTTGTTTTATCCACTAGAACTTTGTTCCATTACATTTGTTTGTAAATTGATTTACAAATTTATAACCTTTTTTCGTTAATTTGTTGTTTACGACCACGTGCTCTTAACACGTGGTCTTTGACATTTGTTTACATTTGACAGTTGTCAAAAAATGACAGAAGATATTTTCATTCATTATTTTCATTGTTTTAAAATTACATATGTGTATTTAATAGAAATGTTTTGCAATTATTATTCAATTATTTCATTATTGTGCTATATATGCGTATGTATACAACTGAAGTTGCTTTTTAATTGTTTGAAAATCAGGAATACAAAAAATAACCTCACTTTTAAAGAAGAAATATTTTTCAATTTTTAAAAGAGATCACGATTTAATTCAATCACATTTAAATGTGTTTACCTTAGGAATTGTAATTGAAATGAAGTATTTAAGTAAATTACACTGAAAATTAAAAACTTCAATTCTTTATTCATAAATTAATTTTAATCAAAATTTTTATGCAGTATTATATGTAAATTAATGTGCAATTAACACAAATCTCTTTTTATTTTTTTTTAATTGTTTTATATACAAACGATCAGAAAAATTTGCTTATTTATATTTTTTGTTGCCTATAATTGAAAAATCAACGACTTTAAATAAGATACTTTTATTTATTTCTCCCAGTAGATTTATTTTTTATTATTATCAATTTGTAATATTCTTATATAATTCTTTGTTGTTTTTATTTTTACTATTTGTAATTTTTTATTTTTATTATTTCCGTTATTTTCTTATTCTCGTGATTTTTTCATTTTTGTAATTTCCTTATTCTTATAATTTTTGTATGTATTACATATATTGTAATTTCTCTATACTCTTGTATAATTTTATTGTAATAATTTTTTTATTTTTGCTTCATTTTTGTATTCTAATTTTTTGTCGCATAATAATTTTTCATTCTTCGCCCAAAAATAGTTTCATCTTTATTTCTTCTTCCTATTAAAAATTCTAAAAACTGCTCTAGATTTCTTCTTTTTCTTCGGATAATCTAAATTTTTTGTTTCAGGTTTTTTAATAATCTGCGATTCATCTTGCCGAGAATTTTCAACTTTCAACAAATCATCAACTTTTTTCTCTTTTGGGAAAATATTTTGATGTTCTGAATTTAAAGAAGATACTGGAACAATCACTGAGGATTTATCTATAAAAAAACTATTTATTCCAACACTAGGATTTTGAGATCCAATTTTCGTTTCTACTTCGTTTAATTTCATTCGTCCAATTGACGTATCAACTGAATTAAAAAATTTACATTCTCTGCTAATTTCCAAACTGCTTTTCTCATTTTCCGTGTAATCAAACAACAATATAATTTTCTTCTCTGCATTTTTTGTACAATTCAAATCACTCGTATCCACAGCTGCAGATTTTTTCAAAATTTCCACAGATTTATTATGCGACACAGGATATTTTGAAGAAGACGAGTACTTTTTCTTCAAAGAAACTGCTTTCCGCTTTTTTCGAAATTTTAAATTTTCAAAATCCGAAGATTCCGCAAAACTGGAATCACTCGTGGATTCTAGGGGAGCTAAATATTTTGTTGGTCTTTTTCTTCTTTCCGTCTTTTTAGTTTTACGAAACCAGCTTGGCTTTCTGGTAATTTTTTTCGAAGTCAAAATATTTAATTCCGTTTGCGTTGAATTATTACGTAATTTGCAGAAATTCGAATCATTTTTTTCTTTCTCTGTAAATTCGCCTTTATCGAATTCCAGACTTTGTGATTCTTTTAATAAAATACCTCCATTTTGGCTTTTATAAATTTTGTATAAACAATATTTTCTAGAATCCACGAATTCTATATTTTTCAAATTCTCCGTCTCTGGATTTTGGTTTAAAAATTTTTCAAAAGGCGATGTTGATTCGGAATTTTCACTAAATTCCAGAAAATCCTTGTTCGCTTTAAAAATGTGTTCTAAATGTTTGTTTGCAATTATTTCATGTTCTGGAATATTTTTCAGTGAATCATATCCACTGCTCTCGCAACTTGATCCCGTTCTTATTCTTTGAATTTCAAATGATTCAATTTTTGTAAATTGCTTTTTATTTTGCTCGAAAGTTTTTTCAGTTTTGGTGTTATCTTGGTCATTTTTATCAATTGCATTATAATTTTGATCATTTTTTATAACTTCATCGTCACTTTTCATCGCTTCATTGTCTGGATCAGAATGTTTATTATTTTCGTAACTAACAATGAGTTTTCGTATCAAATGCATTAATAAACACATTTTTTTACTCTCGTAATTTTGTGGTTTTTTTGTTTGTGCTTGAATTTTAGTTTTTTCAATTTTTTGGTCCTTTGCTTCCGAATTGTTAAAGATAACTGTTTGCTCATCGTTTATTTTTTTCTCTTCATTTTCGCATTTAGTTTTATTCTCTTCCGGAAATTGGGGCCTTTTTAGATAACTTTTCGAAAAAATGCTTTCATTCGATTTCGGTGAGTAATTTTCATTTGAAATATTTTTACAACTCGTTGAATATCCCGATTTTAAATTTTTTGGGTTCATTTGCAATGAATTATCTCTAATGATTGAATAATTTTGTTTCGAATTTTCAGGCGTTCTGGCACTTTCTTTCATTGATGAACTATTTGCTGAAAATTTTTCTTTTCTCATTTTTCGTTCATTTTTGTAATTAAAATCCTCAGTGGGTTTTTGCGCTGCTTGATATTCGGATAATTCAGTGTTTTTCAATTTATTTATATTTCCGGAATTTCTGTTATCGGGTTGTGATTTACAATTCTCAAAAGTTTCTTTTTTATATCTATGTCTGCTCTTTTTTCGTCTGTGATAAAATCCTCGCGTACGAGCCGATCCTTCGAGATAACATTTTTCTATCTCTTCAATTTTTTGGTCAAAAGTAAAACTTTTTGTGTCAAATTTCGAAAAATCTGTTCGGTTTTTTTCTTTTCGGTTATTTCTTTCTTCTCTTTTATTTATTTCTTCTCTCATATATTTTTCTTCTTTCATATTTTTTTCTTCTAAGTTATTTCTTTCTTCTCCCTTATATCGTTTTCCTTCTTTATTTCTTTTTTCTTGTTTAATATGTTTTTCTATACTTGAATGTTTTTCTACTTTTGAATTACTTTCTTCTTTTGAATTTTTCTCTTTCGAAATTTCTGCTTTCTTTAAATTTGTCTCTTCTCTCGAATTTTCGTCTCTTCCAGTATTTTTCTCTGCGTTGGCACTTCTAGTTTTTCTTGCACTTTTTTCTTCTTTACTATAATTCTTTTCTCCTCTATTTCTTTCATTCTTTTTCTTCCTATCGTTTCTAGTTTCTTCTTTCCATAAATCGCGAGTTTTGATAGAATTGTTAACATTTTTGGAATATTTTCCAAAATGCTCTTCATGTTGTCTATCTTCTTTTGAAAATTTATTATTTTCAGAATAGAAATTCTTTTCGTTACGTGATTTTTTGTTGCGATTGTGATTTAAAGAATGATTTTCACCGTTTTTTCCAATATAATTAAAGTATTTTCTTCTTTCAGAATCCAAATACAAATCAGCGGATGGAGATTTCAAGTGGTTGCTATCATCTACTTTTCTAGAATTGAACGAGTGGAAATTACTTTTAATTCCCGTATCAAAATCTCTTGAAAATTCAAAACTTGTTCCGTAAGATTCATAATTTTTGAATTTATTTCTTCTATCACTTTGTCTTCGTTGACTCATACTGTAAAAAAATTTTCTGTTTTAGGTCCCAGAATTTAGAAAAATTCGGAAATAAGATTCGTGATAAAAATAGCAATTGAAAAGGAAACAGATGCAAAGAAGTAACATGGATGTAAATATTCAAAAGTTGCTCAAAACGTAAGAAGGTAATTAAAAATGTGCAAAAATTGCTTTAAAAAGATGTTTTTAGCCGCAAACAATTTTCTAAAGATGGAAACAATTTTTTGAAGACAGAACAGACTTAAAAAGTGAAATAGATACTTAAAATGTAAACAAAAACCTTAAATGGAAAACAAAAGACTTAATTGACAAATTCTTTACACTTCAACAAGACTTAAAAGATCGACCAAAAAATTAAAAAATCGAAAATAACTTAAAATGTCGTCAAAAAACTTAAAAGGTACTTAAAACTAAAAGGTATAGAAAATTAGTTTTGAAGGTAGAAAAAAATATTTAATGTAAAAAAGAAACTTAAAGTATAGAAAACAAACTTAAAATATAAAAAGTTAATTCTAAACGTTGAAAAGAAACTTGAAAAGCAAAAAAATACTAAAATTTTAAGCAGAGAATTGAAAGTGGCAAAAGATTATAAAACTTTAAAATCCAAAAATTCAATTCTCTAAGAAACGTAAAATTTTCAAAATAATTTAATCAACTGAAAATTCACTTTTACTATCTTTTACAAAACTAAAAAGTCCAAAAATTGAAATTCAGAAATAAAGTTTAATTTAATGAAATTTGCTTGTAATTGCAATTACTTTATTAAAAGTTAGTTTACTAAAAGAAGAAATCATTTGATTAAAAATAGAATAATTGCATTAAAATGAAATAATTTCATTCACATGCAATAATTATATTAAAATTGAATAATTGTATTAAAAT
Source organism: Ganaspis sp. Gsp50 (assembly GCA_011057455.1). Lineage (NCBI taxonomy): Eukaryota > Metazoa > Arthropoda > Insecta > Hymenoptera > Figitidae > Ganaspis > Ganaspis sp. Gsp50. The sequence goes on along the minus strand of WNHD01001818.1, from coordinate 9,898 downwards.
GGAATAATTGCAATAGAATTTTACGAAAAATAGAACAATTTTCAGGAAATTAAATTTAATGGAAAATTGCATAATTTTATACAAATTCTGATTAGTTTTTAAAGAAACATAATTAAAGATTGCCTGCCTTTCAGTCGATTACTTAAAATACTCCATTATTTCAACATTTTTCGATTCTTTTCTCTTTTAACAAAATATTCTTCTTGCAGATAGATTCAAATTCCTTCTTCCGCAAGCTTTGATCTCAAATTGAGGAAGCAGATAATGAAATAAATATCTCTAGGAGCAGAAAATCACACAGATCGCGAAAAGAATCATTGTCATCAACCCATTTCGTTGGCATAAAATTGACATTCAAGAATCACGTCAAATCGCTTCGACTTGAATTCATCCCGCCTAGAAATCATGACGATCGGTTTTCATGAAGAGAGTCAGTTTTCAAACGAGCCGCAAGCAAAGATATTATCTTTTCCGCAAAAAATCTCGATCAAATTGTTCACCAATAAAAAGGTCAAATTTCGAAAATGGCTTTATATATTTCTTGTCAATTTTTTCGAAACAAAAGCCTGAAAAAGCGTCTGTTAAAAAGCAAATTCAGAGGATGAGTTTAAATGATTGGAAGTGAAATGCGAGCGAAGAGCGCGCATGCTTCACTTTGCTGAGAACGTGCCATGTGTCAAAGAATTTCCACTGGTCATAGAATATAGAAATAAAATTCACTGCTGCCGAGAATATAGAGAACATTGAGAAGTTGGTGAGTCTCGTGGTTAGCAGAAGAGCATTTGAATTTCACGGCATTTGTTTAAATTTAAGTCATCATGGAGGCAAAAGGGAAATTAACCGAAGAACCGGTTTGGAACAAGTTGCAAACGTACTTTAACAATAATGGAGCAAAAATCAAAATCTCCGATTTATTTCAACAAAATCCTGGACGATTTGAAAGTTTAAGGTGAGCTGATCATCCTTGACATGTAACCTTGAAATGACCTTTTGAATTCTATTCGAACTATCAATTGCAACTTCTATTTTCATTCATTTCGGGTCATGAAACTTTGACATGTGACGATACCACTGAGAGGTTGAAATTAAATCTCTTTTATTCATTTGTCATTTTTGTCATTAACGGGACAAAATGCAGCGATTTAGTTATGTTTAAAAATTATAGTAAATCAATTGTATATTCGGAAATATTGTTATATTGAATGTTGGATTTTTGTAAAACATTGTTTAAATTTTTCTTCATCTAAATTTTGTTCTAATATTGTTAAAAAATTGTTTGAATCTTCGATTTTCATGTTATGTAAAATTACATCATTTTGATGAATTAGTGAATGGGCGTTTTTCTTGTTAATTCTTTCATGAATTGCATAAAATTTGTTATAGTAACAATTGTAAACAAATTTATATTATCAATCTTTTTCTTTAATAATATCATTTACATTAGTTATTACAATAGTACATTTTTATAATAATGTCAATAAGAAATTAGAACAATTATTATTAGTGTATGGTTTTATTCGCTCAAAATAAGATGTACAAAAAATATAAACAAAATATATAATATCAGGTTCAGTTAATAAAGAAAAAAAGACGCATATAAATTATAAATTACAAACAGTTAAATGTTTCATTATTTGTTCATTGATTGACTTACTTCTTATTGATTTACTTCTTCATTTTTTTATCTTATATTCTCATTTCTTCAACCATTTTTTTAATTTTTGTAATTCTCTCTTTGATAACAAGAAAATTTGTTGTTCTGAAAAAGCAATTTATTATTTTCGGTAATGTTTGTTTCTTTCTTTTGTTTTTGTTCTGTAACATTTTATATTCATTCAATAAAAGCATCAAATTGATACAAGTTGTAAAATTTTCTATCTTTCCATAATTATTTATTTATTTATAATAATTATTTATTTAAATTATTAAGCAGTTATTTTTCTTAAATCACAAGCAAGCCATCTTTCTAATATTCCATTTTTTTGCTTAAATGCAAGCTAGACATCTTTCTTAAAATTTAATTATTTTAGTTTTAAATAACAACTGTTTATGTCATGTTAATCATTTTAGATCTCTTTTTCTGGTTTCTAATTATATTTTTAATAGAAAACAAACGTGTTCCATACATTTTTGAATCACTTTAATTTTGAAATAAATAAATTAAGAAACTCTTTTCTCTAAATTCAATTTAGAAAACTTATTTTTTTCTAATTTTAATCTTTTCATTTCCTTATTTTTTAAAGTTTTGAGTTACATTTAGAACATTTACGAAAAGCGTAAAAAAATAAAGAAAAAGTTAAATATTAAAAATATTATTAGTGTATTGAAAATATTATTTAAAAAATTCTCCCAAGTACTTAGTATTAATTTAAAATTTATCTAATTTGAAATCTCTTTTTCGTAGTTTGAAGCTCGAAACTCCTCAAGATGGGCCGATTCTTCTTGATTATTCCAAAAATCGCATCGACTCTGAAGTTCTTGGACTGCTTTTCGAATTGGTATGCAAGATTTCATTTAAAACGAAGATTTAAAAATGTTTAAGATCAAACTATTTTCTATATAAACTCTTATAACTACATTCTCTAAAATATTTTAGATTCGTAAAACTTGCGAATGTCGATAAGTAGGTATTTATTTTTAAGCTTAAAATTTAAAGTATTATATAATTAGAAGAAAATTTGTAATAATAAACGTTGTAAAATGTTATTATTAAATATTTTTAAAAAGAGGAACCACTAAAAGGGATGAAGCTATTATTATTATTATTTTTTTTTATTCTTTTACATTAACTTATTTTATTACTTCTCAATATTTCCAATTTTTATAATCAGGCTCGTGCTCGAAAAATTGAAGCAGCTCGCGATGCGATGTTCTCTGGGCAGAAGATTAATTTTACTGAAGGAAGGGCTGTTTTGCATACAGCTTTGCGAAACAGGGCCAATACTCCGATTTTGGTCGATGGCAAAGACGTGATGCCCGATGTCAACGGAGTTTTGGAACACATGAAACAATTCACAAATCAGGTAAAATGTTCAAAATTAAGTGAGCAAAAAAGACGAAGCAAAAAATAAACAGAAAAAAGAGTTTAGAAATAAAAATGCTTCTACAAATTCTTTTACAAATTTACAAATTTTGTTACAAAAAACAAAATTTACGGATTAGCTAAAATATAAAAAATTGCGTAAAGGAATATAAATCTGTTTTTATTATATTGTATTTGTATTTTTATATTTTAGTGTTTTTTATTCAAAAGGTATTTAATTCTTGAAAATCATGTGAAGTGAAAAATTAAATAAATAAAATTTTGCTGCATACCTTATCAGATATAATTAATACATTTGTTCTCTCAAAGACAAAGAGAAACATTTCAAAATGATGAATTGCTACTTTCCTTTGTTTTAAATAAAAATCTTGTATTCCAGGTCCTGTCTAAAGAATGGAAAGGATTCACTGGAAAACCGATTGAGGATGTGATCAATATTGGAATCGGAGGTTCTGATCTGGTACATATTAAAAAAAATAATATTAATTTGAATTTATCACTCGGTGGCACTTAATAATAAGTGTGTCTAATAACAGTCGTGCCAGTAAAGGCGTTTAAAATTTTATAAAAATTTTAGAATGTTAATTATTCTTTTTTAAAAAGTTTCTGAAGAGGATGGCTGTGCCACCGAAACGTTAAAGAATAGTTTTTTATTTATTTATTTATTTATTTATTATAATTTGACTCGGAGTGATCGATATAATCACTATTATTATTAAAAAAAAAATATATATATAAAATATTATGAAAAAATACTGAACGATAAACCAAATTAATGATTCACGCAATCAAAGTCTACAATGAATAAAAATAATAATAATTTATCAATGATAAAAATAATAAAGATAAAGTAATAAAAAGGAAATAAAAAAAATAAAAATGCAATAAAAGAAGTGAAAAATAAAGTAAATAAAATTGTATCACAGTGAAAATATTTAGAATTTACTTGCAATTTTTCGGTTTTATTCATGGTCTTTTAAATAATTAATTGTATTTTATTTTAAAGGGACCTTTGATGGTGACGGAAGCTCTGAAACCGTATCACGTAGGCCCTCGAGTACATTTTGTAAGCAATATCGATGGAACTCACATAGCCGAGACTTTGAAGAAACTTAATCCCGAAACTGCTCTTTTTATCATTGCTTCCAAAACTTTTACCACTCAGGAAACAATCACTAATGCGACTTCCGCTAAAAAGTGGCTAATTGAACATTTGAAGAATGTAAGTTTGTTACTTTCAATTACATTACAATTAAGAAATAACTCAATAATCAACAGTGCGAATATATAATATTTTATTTCGATTCACTATACTTCACAAAATTTAACAGCTAAGAATCTGGAGAAAGTTACTCAAAATTCTCTACAATTATTTTTCTTAAACAAAAACATTTTGAGTATTTTTTGAACAACTCAATTTGATTAAATATTTTTGGAAATTGCCTATTCTGGTTTTTATAATTATTTATTCAAATTTCAAAACTTTACTACAATGAATCATATTATTCATTATTTAATATTTAAATTGTATTATTTAATATTAATTATTTAACATTTATAATTTGTATTATTTATTATTTGCTTCATTAATAAAAGTAAATAAATAAAGTTATTAAGCAAATATACGTAATTTTGAAAAAATATTTTAAAATTACACAAATAGTAAATTAAATACAAAGATCAGATGAAAGTTTCTCTAAATTGTCTACAATTATTTGTTTTAAGGGCATGTGCTCGAAAAAGATGACAGTAGTCACGTGACGCATTAACCAAAATTTTTCCGCCGTTTGATTCTTCAAATAATGAAAATATATTTTGAAAATTACTAGATATTTATAAAATATCATAAGGATTGGTCTGTCAGGTTGATTTATTAATATTTCTGTTTAAAAATAATTTCATAAAATTATAAACAAGTCACCATTTTTATAAAATTGTTTCTAAACAAAAATAACAATACTTTCGGGGAGTTTGTATAATAATATTATTGTATAATAATATAATAATATTGTATAATAATATACTAATATTGTATAAAAATACTATTTTATTTTGTGAAAAAGATTAAAATTTTAAATATTCTTTGAAAAGAGAGTCATTGAACCCTTTGCGTTGGAAATGTTGGAAAACTTTTATATTTGTGATTTTCAACGCACAATGAAAAGGAAATGTATAATTTTTTTAGGATGCAGCAGTGGCTTCGCATTTCGTGGCTCTGTCAACGAATAATCAAAAAGTGAAGGAATTCGGCATCGACGAGAAGAACATGTTCGGATTTTGGGATTGGGTCGGAGGACGATATTCCTTGTGGTCCGCTATCGGCTTATCAATTTCTTTATCAATAGGTTTTGACAATTTTGAAAAATTGCTCAGCGGTGCTTTCTACATGGACCAGCATTTCCGCTCTGCTCCTTTGGAGAAAAACGTAAGTTTTGTTTTGTCGATTCACAAATGAAACGCAAGTTTTGTTATTAAAGAAGCAGGCAAAATTAGCGGAAAATAATTCTATGATTTCCTGAATTTATGCAAAATTCGAATTCAGATTTTCATCGCAATTAATTTATAATTTGATTTAGACCTTATTTAGATTTTATTTAGATTTTATTTAGATTTTATTTAGATTTCATTTAGATTTTATTTAGATTTTCTTTCATTATTATCGTAAACTATTTTTTCAGGCCCCTGTGATTCTTGCCCTGCTGGGAATTTGGTATCACAATTTTTATGGTGCAGAAACTCATGCTTTACTGCCATATGATCAATATCTTCACAGATTCGCTGCTTATTTCCAGCAAGGAGATATGGAGAGTAATGGAAAATACGTGACTCGATCAGGAAATACTGTCAATTACTCCACTGGTGAGTTGCACTGAAATTAAAATTGTTAATTAAATAAACTAGAATTTCAACAAAAAGGATGACAACAGATATGAATGTAAAAAAACTAAAATTTGTCGTTTTGAATTATCGGACTTTCAATTCAAACTTCGTTGTGGGTGTAGATTACAAGGAAATGAGCGGAGTTTTCACTTTTTCTTTCCTAAATTTTGCTGGTTCAAATTATTAATTAATTATTATTCCAATTATTAGATTTCATTTGAATTCAACTTAATTTTCAGTCAATTTTAATAATATTTTCTTTACTCCCCTTTTTACAATAAATTATAATGATAATATACACAATAATTATTTCTTTAGAAATTATTAAATATTTTCGGAAAAAAAATAATAATTTTATTGAAATCCAGGTTTATTTGGAAGATAACATTATTTTAATTACATCAGAGCATTTATTAGTGATTTGATAATAATTGCTTATAAATTAAAGAAGGAAAAATGTATAATTCAATGATTATCAAATTAATTAATTTTAAAAGTTATAATTCTTCATCATACAATAAATTCGTATCAAAATATCAACTAAATTAGTTTTATTGCTTGCATACGAATTTATGACTTAGTGCCATGTGATCCACATCCCGATAAACTTTTCTAGAATATAATATTAATTTCAATTTATCATTCGCTGGCACTTAATAATAATGGCGATGATATCTATTTTGACTCGGAGTGATCGATATCATCGCCATTATTATTTTCTAGAATATATTATTAAATGTTGATATTTATTATCTAATTATCAAATTAATTTTTAGTGAATAAAGTATTAAATAATTTTATTTATTATTTAATTTGTTCTTAAATAAATCTGTGTTGAATAAATTATTAAATAAATTTTTAGGCCCTATTGTCTGGGGAGAGCCAGGTACCAATGGACAACACGCATTTTATCAATTAATTCATCAGGGCACGAGACTCATTCCTTGCGATTTTATTGCTCCAGTTTTATCCCATAATAAGGTAATATCCACAAAAAATAAGAAATTCTATCACTAGTATTTTTATCACTATAATTTAAGTTATTTTTGTATATTATATTATTAATTTAATTTAAATTTACTTTCTTTAATTTCAAATATAATTTAATTTTTTTCATCTTAAATACAATTTTGTAATATTTTAGGTTCAAGGCGATCTTCACCATAAGATTCTCCTCGCTAATTTCCTTGCTCAAACGGAGGCTTTGATGAAAGGAAAAAATAAGGAGCAAGCTAAAGAAGAATTAGAAAAATCTGGAATGAGTTCTGATCAAGTTAATCTACTTTTACAACATAAAATGTTCGAGGGCAATAGACCTACAAACAGTATTCTTGTTAAACGAGTCACTCCGTTTACTTTGGGCGCTATGATAGGTATTTTCTTAAAATTATTTTTAATCATTTCGATTCATTTTTAATCGTTTCATTTCAGTTTTTCTTCCTTTTAATTTTTCTTTCTTACTTACTTTCATATTTGAATTATTTTACTACGTTTTTAATTATTTTGCTTCATTTTTAATGATTTCGGATTCTCAATTATACTAACACTATTCACTTTTCGAGAACTAATATAATTTCTTTTCGCTTTTATTCAGCCATGTACGAGCACAAAATTTTCGTCCAAGGAATGATCTGGGACATCAATTCCTTTGATCAATGGGGGTAAGTGCAATTCTAATAAAAAATTATTTACTCTAAAGTCACAAATTTCATTTATTCTGCACTCCTGTTTCACTTCAAATTGTTCTAATTAATTTAATAAAATTCAATTAAATCATAATGAATCTTCACATTATTGACGAATTATTCTATTTTCGTATAATCAGAAATTTTATTAATTTATAGATAAGGGTTTATAACAGACATATGACATGCAGTAGAATTTATTGTTTTTAATAGAAACAATAATTATTTAGAGTTTATTTAGTTATTCTTTTCGTATGTAGTTATTCTATCCTTCATTTATTAATTTTTATCCAATTATTATTATCATTAATTTCTTATCTGTCGTTAGTTTTAGTTATTAAGGGCATTTGATAGAAAATTACGTCATTAATCACGTGACCCATAAACAAAATTTTTCCGCTGTTTTACTCATAAAAGAATTTCAATATTACTTTACAAATTTCATAGAAATTCAAAATATATTATCAGAATGGTCCACCTAGTGTCAGTTTATTGATATTTTTTTAAAGAAATAATTTCGTAAAATTGTGGAGTAATAGGTTATAATTAAATAAAATTGTTTTTAAACAAAGTTATCAATAAACTGACACCAGATTATTAATACACAATATTTAGTTTCCTTAGGTTAGTGGATAATATACCGGGAAAAGGAATATTTTGTTTAAAACTATTAAATAATATTGTTTAATAAATTTAAACGTAATTTTATACATATCTTGAATTATGATGACAATATTTGAAATAGTGCTTTTAAATATTCTATATCTATTGTTTATAACTAATATCGTTAATTTTTTATTATTTGTTGTTATTGAGAATAATTTTTCGAAATTATTTGTTAATTATTCATAAAGTTAGATTAAATATTTTAATGAATTTTAATGAAAATATGTTTTGCAGCGTGGAATTGGGAAAACAATTGGCCAAAGCCATCGAGCCGGAATTGAACAGCGCTGATAAAGTCACGAGCCACGATTCTTCGACGAATGGATTAATTGCTTTTATTAAAAATCATAGCAATTAGTTTTGTTTCAAAAATTAAAAATTCAATCGATTTCGTAGCACCGCATTGGGATAAGAAATAGAAGTCATCAAAACATTTAAATTAATTAAAAGTACGAGTTTATGTTTTTCACATGGCCTAATCGCCTTTATCTCCCAAATTCTTCATCTTGTGAATAAAGAAACCCCGTATTTTTAATTCTCGAAATCAGCGTCAATTTTTAAGGTGTGAGTGTCTATTATAATTAATATTTTTAATTCTGTAAGTTTTTTAATTCTATTGTAAAAAGCATAAGTGAGCTTATTGTGTTTTTCCGGAAATTCTTTTTTTCAAAACTATTTTTTAACGTTCTTGTCAATTTAAAAAAGAAAATTTAAATTTAAAATTTGAAAAAAAACAGTTGATTAACTACTGATAGTCTATCACACTTGTGTTTTAATTAGAAAAAAACGTTATTTAATATTTTTTTATACAAATCGGACGTGTAAATTTAATCCCTTGAGTTCTACAAGTTTTCGATTGTTAATTATCAATTGCAAATTTGTAATTGTCTTGTCTTGTGAATTTTGAATTGTAAATTCTTATGGATCTTCAATTGTACATTCTTGCGAATCTGCAATTGTAGATTCTTGTTAAATTTTAATTGTCAATTTGTAAATTTTCAATGGTAAATTGTTGTGAAATTTCAATTGTCAGTTGTGAATTTTCAACTTGTTCCAAATATCCAATCTTCTAGTCAAATTATTCTTTATATAAAATGACGCTGGTGATTAAGTTTATGGGACTCTTTTTTGTATATTTATTATTATGAATCGTTGTTTTATAGATGATGATGTGAATTAAAAAGAATGTACAATAAAAAATGACTAATATTTATTCGAAAAAAATGTAAGGTTTGAAATTTTGTATTTTCAAATCCAGACAGATATTTTTCAAACCATAGTTGTTAAAAACAGTTCTTCAATGTTGTTCATCAAATACACAAAATGTTATCAATAAAGTACCACGGTTTGAAAAAATGCATTTTCAATTCTTTCGTAACTATTTCCTTTTAAGTCTTGAAAAAATATTCAAAACAAAAATGAAGTTTAGAAAAGGAATTTGAAAAATGAATAAAATTCAGAAATGTTACATGTCTTTAGAAACTCGAGAAATCAAGAAATTAATTTTTAGTCAACTCAATGGGGTCCCAGGTGAAAATATTCTCGTAGAATACTACGTTGAAAATAACGTGCATATTTTTTGTGGAAATGTACGTAGAAATTTAGGTGCGATTAATTAAGTCAC